>OOIL02006568.1:70843-95878 GCA_900332095.2 Cuscuta campestris
TAGCCAAAAAGATTGATGAAGAAATACTGCAAGAGGTAATTAAGATGGGATTTGAAAGAAACCGTCTAATTGAGTAAATGAGGGCACGGTTGCCTACTATTTGCTACTTGACAACCGCTTTCTTGTTTCTAGTGGTTATTTGGGTGCTGAATTTCAAGAAGCAATATTATTATTCTAATATTTCAACAAGTGTAACTAACATTCTGCCAATGAACCAATTCAACCAAAAGCTCAAACGTATAGTTGTGGGCCCTTTATAACTCTAAGGCATTCCGGAACTGTTTTATCAGGCAGTGGTAAGGGAAGTAGTAACAGCGCTAAAGTTGCAGTAGTTGTTCCAGTCAACCTCGTACCGGGGAAAAATAACATTGATCTTTTGAGCTTGACGGTCGGACTTCAGGTTAGATATATCTGGCAAGAAAATGTAATTTTCATTAGACGTTTTCAAGAAAATGTTATTTTCATTTTCGCTCTTCTATGATTGGATCCAGAATTATGGAGGACACTTTGATTTATCGGGGGCTGGGATTACTGGTCCGGTGCAGCTGAAAGATAAGAAAAGTGGACTGAGTATTGATCTTTCCTCGCAGAGGTGGACATATCAGGTTAACTCTTTGTTTCAGAATTATGAGTTCCAAATCTCAACAATGCATTCATCTTCTTTTCTTTGAGCTCTAAATAAATGTTCAGGTTGGTCTAAAAGGCGAAGAGTTGGGATTTTTCAACGGAGATAAATTTTCACCGCGCACGTCACAGTCTACTTTGCCCAAAAACCAACCTTTAATATGGTACAAGGTAATCTTGCATTCTTGTATCTATATTAAACTTTCCATTTCCACACCTCCAAGATTTGGGGGGGGGGGGGGTTCTCTTACAATCGACTTTACAAAGGGCAAAAACGGGAATTGCGTATCTTATTTTGTTTCAGGCAACCTTTGACGCACCCGGCGGGGACACTCCGCTAGCTATAGATTTCAGAGGGATGGGGAAGGGAGAGGCATGGGTGAATGGACAAAGCATTGGCCGGTATTGGCCAAAGTATGCTGCTCCAAGTACTGGCTGCACCGACACTTGTGACTACAGAGGAGCGTATAGCGCCACCAAATGCCTCAAGAACTGCGGACAACCTTCTCAGATTTAGTAAGTATATTCTACCGGGAAATGCTTGGTTCACAAACACAATCTTCACAAACTTCACAAATTTACTATTTGTGAACTTTAATAAAGAAATTAAATAATCTAAGGTAGTGTTTGACAACTAGCATTTCATTTCAATTCTTGCATTTCAATTCCAAAATTTGAAATCTTGAATTTCAAATGACAAAGGGAGGTGCATGAATTTCCAATTAAGCTTTGTTATGAATGAGAAGAATTTGACTCAAATGCAAAATCAAAATTTTTAAGTTTCCCAAACATGGAATTTGATCCAAATCCGGATTTGAAATCCAAATCCATGTTCCCAAACATACCATAAAATAATTTTAAAATAAGAGTTTAAACTATAAATAGTAAGTTTGTGATTATTCTGTTTCTGAACCTAGCATTGCTCTATTCTACCATTTTCAATTTACATAATCTCCCGAGAAGCAGGAGTATATATATATGAATTCAATCTTTTAGTGTGGTTTGACCTGACCTTGTGGCCCACTTGTGCAGTTACCATGTTCCGCGCTCGTGGCTGAGACCAAAGGGAAACGTGGTGGTGTTGTTTGAGGAAGCGGGGGGAGACCCGACAAAGATATCGTTTGTGACTAGAGAGGTCGGTGGGGTTGCCGAGGAGAGTTTAGCTGTTGAAGATTCATGCTCCTAAGTGAATAATGCACATTTGGCATGTTTGGTTTGAATATGTGATGTGGTTTTTGAGTTTTTCCTAGGTGCCAAACTCTGTATTGTGTGAAAACTAAAAGGGAGAAACATCTGCTTGTTGTTTCCCATTTATGAAATGCTAATGGAATTTTCTTTAAATTCAAATAAATCTTTTTTTTGTCTAAAGTCCAGTATTTTCGGATTGGGTTTCGACGTTGAGCATAGACTTTGGGTCGGGTCTTACTTGGGCCTAATTAAAAAGTTTCGGATCAAGTGATCATGTGTGTATACATTTTTGATGTCCGACCCGAATTTGTCAGAAGTGAATCTTCGAACAAATACTCATGGAGAGAGAACGTTTGATTGGGATTACTTATTTTCCTAGTACAATATTCATTTGAACCAAACACTAACAAAACAATTTTTTAAAAATAAAAAATTGAATCAAACACTATTAAAAAAATTTGAACCCAATCGTTGTTTTCATTTTTCTCTTTTTATTTTTTTGTGCACCAAACGGGCAAATGGTTTTTGTTTTTTTTTTGCACCAAGAGATAGAGTTTTTGCCTTTTCTACCAAGGGTGAGATAGCTTGAGCCTTGAGAGGCAATTTTTTATTCTGGTTAAATGTATTTACGGGTAGTGTTTAACATTTTCAAAATAATCTGCACTGTTGAAATTTTATCTAAAACGCTAACGTTAATTTATAATGTTATTTCCAAAGAGACCCTAAGTTTTCTTTCTATTTTAACCAAATGTTTTCCTTTGTAATGTAATGGCAAAAAAAAGTATGTACATAAATATCTATAGAAAAAAACATGTGGCCCACGAATAAGAAAAGATAAAGAGAAAAGGTAGAGAAATAATTAGAGTGGGGTTAGAAAAATAACAAAATATATCTTCCGTACATATGCAGTATATATTAATTTTTTTTCAAACAAAAAGAATTTTAAATTTTAAGAACATTATAAAAACAACTTTAAAAGTAAATTTGGAAAAACTTTGATTAATAAAAAGATGCAACAAATGGGAAAACACAAAAAGTAAATGAAAAATAAGAAATGAGAACTAATGTCTCTTATGATTTGGAAAATACGTACCAATGCCCCAGACTTCGTTGGAAAAATAGCTAGAAAATGATTAGATATGGTATGGGTGCAACATTTTGAAAGCACATGAACTTTAGAAATATGTTTTGAAAATAATTGGGTAACAGTGTCTGTTTTTTAAAACACAGGAGATGCTGGTGCTATTTGGCCAAAGATAAGGTATATCAACCATGATATAGAACAACAAGAAGTATACCCCAAATATATACCGATATTTTAATGATTTACATTGACAAAAAATACTAATTCACTCAAAAAAATTATATTAACATTTTGAGTCATTATAAATTATTAATTCACTCAAAAAATTTTTACATTACACTAACATCAAACTAACTCAAAATATTAGTGTATGTCTTCCGGTTACAAAGGAGTAATTCAAAATTTAGCCATTTGACCATTACCGTCCTTAAAATTAGGGGTGGGCGCGGTCCGTGATAGTCCGTGATACTACCGGAACCTATCACGGACCGCTATTATTTAAACGGTTCGGTATCGGTGCGGGATGAACTCCAAAACCATTCGGTACCATTCCGTTTTAAAACGAAATGGTACAATACCATACCCATGCTCAAACCGTGCCAAAAAAATGAATGTACATTACTTAAAGAACATTGAATTTAATGTATAAATATGTATAAAAAAGTACAAGAATATTAAATAAAAGTATTGATCTCAAATTTAAACGAATCATAAACATAAAGGAATAAAAAATAACGAGTCCAAAGTTAAAAAATAATTTTTTTCCAATTCATATAATATCAGAATACTAATAACTATAAAAAAATAATGTCAATAGTAATGATAAATATAATAACAACAATAATAATGAGAGAGTTTAAAAATGAATAATATAATACGATGTACTCTATATACGGTAAGATGAAGTAGACACATACTCCATATTTATTTGAGATATGTACTCCGTATATAGCGTCGGCGGTTCGGTCCGTGATAATCGGTTTTAAATATTTGTATCACGGTCCCGTCCCATTTGGTATCGGTTCGGTTTCGGTTCGTGATGAAAAATATCAATCCCGTTTAAAAACACTATAAACGGTTCAGGATCAATACGGTCCGGTACAGTACCATGCTATTTCGGTTTTTTTGCCCACCCCTACTTAAAATTTAGTTTGAAGTTGCACAATTTACAAGTCCTCCATCTGGCACTTTTTTAACTGAAGTGGCGGCTGGCAAAACTTTCAGAATGACTGTAAAAGACACCAACCGTTTTCACTTTTTTTCATTTTCAACCCTTGTTCTTCTTCTGCATTCCTGCTAATGCTCTATTTATCCTCTTTCAATTTATTTTTTCACGAAAGGATAAATGTCATTTAACCTTGCCATGTGTTATGGTGGGGCTTGAGTGAGCATAAAGATGCATTCTGTAGATCAATGAAAATATTTGTGTTCTGGCGTGAAACAAAAAAAAATTAAAAAAAAAAAGAGTAAATTCCATAAAAGGTCCTCAGTTATAGGTCGTTTTACATATTTAGTCCCTACATATCAAATATTACTTATTTAATCCCCAATTATTATATTCATTTCTACGAATGGTCTTTTGTTAACATTTTCGTTAAGAACGTAGATAAAATTGTAAATTCACACTTTTTTCTCTCCTCAATTAAGATTCTTCCTTCCCCTCGCACTCCTTTCCCAAACCCGTCGCTGAGTTTGAAACTTTGAACCCAAAACCGAAATCATCATTCTTGTCTCAATTGTTTGTCTAACAGGTGGAACCCAAATTTGAAACCAGTAACCTTCATGGATAAGTTTTAATGTTTATTTTCTTTGCAATTTCTTGAGACTAACCGATAAAACTCATCCATAAAGCTTATTGGTTTTGATTTTAAATTCCACCAAGAAGACTAATAATTGAGAAAAGAATGATCATTTCAGTTTTGGATTTAGAGCTTCAAACTCAGCAACGAGTTTGGGAAAGAGTACGAAAGGAGGCCATGTTCTTAACAAAAATGTTAACAAAGAACCATTCGTGAAAAATGATATAACAATTGGAGACTAAATTAGTAATATTTAATATGTAGGGACTAAATATGTAAAATGGCCTATAACTGGAGACCTTTTATGGAATTTACTCAAAAAAAAAGTACCAAAAAAGCATAACATTGATACATAAGATAGGAATAACATTAAGGGGCTGTTTGGCAACAACCAAACACCCAAGAAAAACATAGCACACAATTGACTCCACAAGCTAAGAGTGGTATAGATCACATATAGGATCTACCGCTTTCACCCTTGCATTTATTCTCTCAAACAGACACTCAAACACAAACAGATGTAACAAAAAGACAGTACAGTTAAAAACAAACAAGATGAAAACAATGCCTCAAAACCAGTGAGCAAAGACGCCACTGTTTCTGAGGCTCTTCAAGAGGCTCACGCAATCCCCACACCGTGCCGGCTTCCACACGGTGGTGTCCGAGCAGCGGAGGAAGAGCTCGTCGACGTGGCATATCAGACCGGTCCTGAACAGCTCGTCGAGAATCTGCAGCTCCACCGGGCGAGCGTTCATCATGAGCACCACGAACGGCGGCTCTTCTTCCCCACTCACCGTCTCGTTGAACCAACGGACGAAATCAAACTCGTCCTCCTCGTCCTCGAGATCCTCGTCGGTGTAGTTGATGTCTTGCTCCATCTCCTCCTCCCCCGCGAGCCCCGGGTGGTACACGAACGTGATCCCCGGAGTCTTCACATACAACGAGAGGGCGTACGCGTTGTGGTCGATGACGTAAGCGTCTAGCGCTTGGCGGGGAAAAGGGTAGCTCGAATTCAACATCGTCGTAATCGCCGTGTCCACGAGCTCTCCCGCTCCCACGTTTATATAGACGAGCTTGTTCCTCGAGGAGACGTTCGTGTAGCGGGGCAAGTAAGAGATGTTCGTCTCGTCATCGTTGACGAGGGGCTCGAGGAATGGGATGAGGGGTTTGTTGTTTGCGACCGACGGGCAACGGTCGGGTAGCTTGAACCGCTCGAAGAGCGACATCGCGTCGCTTTCTTCGAGCCTCTTCTTGAAGAGGACGAGGGTGAAGGGGCCCACAGCACCCACGCGCGCCACGTCGGAGCTCTTCAAGAACGAGGAGACAGGCGTGGCGTGCGTGACTAGGTTTCCCGAGTAGAAACCGTGGGTGCCGAGAAGCACGGCCCCGGACCCGCCCGGGCGTAGGACCCGCTCGATCTCGAGCACGAGGAGGGCGGGGACCGACACCCTGCCGAGGTCTCCGGAGAACACGAAGTCGAAAGCCCCGTCGTCGTAATCGAGCTCGTACACGAACCTCCTCTTCGCGAGGGAGAAGAACGGGTGGCGGTCAACAGCCGAAACATCTGAGAATCCCAACTCTCTCAAGGCCAACACGGCTTCATCCGCACCCTCTCCAACACAGAGTGACTTCACATCAGAGTCCAAGAAGCTGGTTACCATCAGCTCCTCGAACACGTTCTTCGCCAAAGCCCGATTCTCTCTGCAAGGAATCGAAACCACCCCAAATGCATATGCGAGCTTGAAGAAGCTACGGCTCAAGCTGAAATTCAGACCGCATCCATTATTATCAGTACTCGGCATCCACGGATCAGAGAACTGGACATCATGCCCCAATTGGACGAGCGATACGATTACGACTCCAGCCCCAAACATCAACATTTTGAGAAGCAAACGCCTCATCAGCGAACCGCGAAGAACTTGCCATTTGAAGGCCTTCAAATCCATCTCTATATATGTCTCTTAATCAAAACTCAATCACAAATCTCCTTAATTGATTCCTGAAACCTCTGTTTTTTTCCAGATCTAGAAAGAGAGAGCTCGTTCCAAAGCAGAATTCTCGAGTAGAAACTCAGATTCGATGAAAAATTAGGGGAATTGAAGCCAAACGGGGAGGAGAAGGAGGATTTAGCGGGTGCAAAACCTGGAGGAGGTGTGATTTCCACCCACGAGTAATCCCACCGACATTTGAGAGCAAAGCCAGACCTTCTTCGGAGTTCTTCTCGCCATTGGATCGCACCAGTCCGTAATAACCATCTGGGAATTGACCTCAATCCATCACAGCTTCCTAGCTTACATGATTTGAGGGCAGCCGACACAGTCGAGATCTATAGACAGTGGGGATAAACCCTAAAAAGAGGAAATGCAATTGAGGAAGAAAGAAGAGTGTGGAAGCTGGAGAATACGCGGAAGAGAGAGTGCAATGGGAGGAGCAGATAAATGGATGGGAGAGAGAGAAAGAGAGTGAGAGAGGATTTGCCAGCAAAACAATACAAGCATTTCACGTGTGTGGGTCCCGCCATTGTGTTTGCTATTGGGACTTGACATGGTACCTAATCCTAATAAACTCTCATTGATTATGGTGTGAATTAGATATATTCTTATTAATCTCTAATTCTCTAAATAGAACAATGCTAGGGGTACACCAAAGATGTACCCCAAATGTACACCACCCCTTTTCCATCACTTTTTTTATTTTATTTTTATTTATTTATTTTTTTTGAATTTCTTGCCTTTTTTTTGTGGACAAGGAGGAGTGGGGGACAAATGGGGTACACATTTGGTGTACCCCTAGCATTTTTTCCTCTAAATAAACTTGAGTTTTTTTAATAACTAAACTTGAGTTTATTTGCAAATAAGTTCTATAATTGAGTATTTTTTTTATATTTAGGACTTGTTTTTTGAGTTGAAATTTCAGAGTTGCATGTTGAAAGAAACTAGAAAGATTTGAAAGAAACTAGAAAGAGTTAATTTTTTTTTAAAAAAAGTTGGAAAATATTGAAAAAAATAAACTGTTAAAAAGTCACCCAATTAAAAAATCACCAAATAAATATGTTAGAAAACTCTAATTTTGGATAAAAATAGAATCCATCCTTGTTGTGTTTGAAGTGATATACTCCCTCCGTCCCCCAGTTTTTGTCCACTTTTGACTTTTGGAACTGCTCATCTAAGCACTTTGACTCATCAAATTCTCTCAATGTGTAAGCCTAAATATAGTCATGTGTGATCTTGTTTGATTTGTCTTAACATATAGATTATTAATATATAATTTCTATAATTTTTTAATATACAAATTACAAGATAAAATGGATTAAAGAAGTGCATTGGATGGTGTGCAAAAATGAAAGTGGACAAAAACTGGGGAACGGAGGGAGTAGGATATAGATTTGATATGTAATGGTATTCTATATTAATCATATTTAAATACCCTTTTTAAGTCGTTGTTGAAAGAAACATGAATGGTTGGAAAGAACTGGAAGGAGTTGGAAGAAACTTGAAGACGTTGGAAGAAGTTTGAAGTTAATTTTTCTAACAGAAAAGAACGGGGTCTTAGTCTTTAAGACTATCAAACATTGGCCTTGGAGAATAACGGTTGGCAATTAGGTGTTTGGATTGAATGATTGATTGCATAAGTTATTTTGACTCGCACCTTGTATTAGTTGTTGGTGAATAATTATTTCGCAAAAGGTAATTACTCCTAAATAGTTGTTTGTGGCATAAATTGTATTTTTGGATCTATTTGTATTTAGGATTTTAAAACGAACAAACAATTTAGATTCGATTCGTGATTTGTTAGCATAAAAATATTTATTAGCATACGAAAGAAAAGACATACGAATACGTATGTATATGTATTTGATTTTATATGTTAATGAATATATGTGAATTTAAAAATAAAAATGTATACCTAATTTATCTGCTTCATAATTAACACATAGCATAAAATCTAGAGTACTTTGTAGTTGATAGGACGTCACGTAGAAAAAGAAGTTATTAATGTATTAGTGTATTTATATTCTTTTTGTATTTATATTCGGGCTCCTCGTTTGTATCACCAGAGGGTTCCTCGTATCTATCTCCCGTGTACATTTATATAGGTCTTTGTATCAATGAATCAAACAAGCATTTCAGTTCCAAAATTTGGTATCAGAGAGTTTTCTGTGATATTCCTCAAACTAGTTTTGTCCGTCCCTGTTTTCGATCGGCCGTCGGTGTCCCTGTCGTGCGTCCCCGTCCAAGACGCCGGGCCCAAATCGCCGATCGCCCGTCCCTGTTACGGTCGCGAGTCTCCGGCCAGTCGCGATCGTTCGCCTTAGTTGTGGTCGCGGGTCTCCAGACGTCGGCCCCGTTGCAGTCTCCGCGTCCATCGCGCCGATTGAGTTCTCCGATCGTCGCCAATCAGTAGCCCAACGCATCAAGTCCAAGTCGCCATCTCTGCGAAGGAGATCGCCGTCGTCCAGCCGTCAATTATCGCCAGATCCTTTGGTCAGTCGTCAAAGTTCGTCGAAAAGAATTGCACAGTCCACTTGCAATATTGTTTTGTGAAAGTATTCTTTAGTTGGATTTCAAATTGGCCACACAGCAGCAAATTCAAGGGAGTATATCCACTCGCAATTTTTTTTAGTTCAACATGTTAGGTTAATCTTTGGACCAATTGGATTTTGTCTGGCCAATTTGCTAGTGTGAGTAGTTGGTTACACTTTGAGGTATTTGTTTGGCCACTTCAAAGATATTGATGATGAATTCTATATCTTGTGATTGGTTGATTGATAGTGGTGCATCGCACCATATGACAGGAACCTTGTCTCATTTATTTCGTATTGAGGATATGACTCCTCAGTCTATTTGTCCCTGACGGTTCTCGTATCCAGGCGAGCAAAAAGGGAAGCGTGTGCTTATCTCCCACTCTCTCAGTTTGGTTCTCCATAATGTTTTATATGTCCCAAACTTGCACTGTCATTTGGTTTCTGTTGGTTGTTTGGTTCAAGAAACTACTTGTCATGTTATTTTTAATGATCAATGTTGTGTAATACAGGAGCGTTTGTCGAAGACGGAGATTGGACGAGGTGAATTGCGAAACGGAGTGTACGTCTTTGCCTCATACCCAGCGTCAGCCCTTGTTGTCAAGTCGGATCCATTCATTTTACACCAACGATTGGGTCACCCTTCCTCTGATGTTTTTCCCTTTCTTGGTTACAATAAAACAGGTTCTGTTATCAAGAAATTACAAACATGTGAAATTTGTTTTCTGTCTAAGCAAACTCAGTCATCCTTTCCCATGATTTTGCTCCCGTGGCCAAATTAGCCACTGTTCGTGTGTTATTGTCTGTTGCAGTGGCTAGGGGTTGGCAGGTATATCAGTTGGACGTCAATAATGCCTTCTTACATGAGGATCTTCGTGATGAGATCTATATGAAGATTCCTCCTGGATATGAGCAGCTATTTCCCGGGAAGGTTTGCCGTTTGCGCAAATCATTATACGGGCTCCGTCAGTCTCCCCGTAATTAGTTCACTAAGCTTCGTATAGCCTTACGCCGTTATGGTTTTCGTCAGGCTCATGCAGACCATACTCTTTTTGTGTTATGTCGTGGGCCGGATATGTTGGTGGTTTTGGTCTATGTGGATGACATTCTTGTTGCTGGTAATAATCCTTCTCTGTATTCGTCATTCAAGAAATATTTAGATGAATGTTTTCATCTCAAAGATCTTGGACCTGTTTCCTATTTTTTGGGCATCGAGTGTGCTCGATCTCGGGAAGGCATGGTCCTGAATTAGCGTAAGTATGCTCTTGGTATTATCCAGGAGGCAAATTTATTGGGTTGTAAGCCCAATGACACCCTGTTACCTAGTAATCACAATCTCGCACGGTCTACTAGTGCTGAGATACGTGATCCGATGAAGTATCGTCGTCTTGTGGGTCGTCTGTTATATTTGACTACTACTCGTCCAGATATATGTTATGCCGTGCATGTCTTGTCTCAGTTCATGCAGTCTCCACGTTTGGATCATTGATTCGCTGCCTTGTGTGTGCTTCGCTACCTCAAAGGCCATCCTGGACAGGGTATTTTGTTACGCAGTGACAGTAACCTTGCTCTGACTGCCTTTTCAGATTCAGATTGGGCAAGTTGTCCTCTGACGCGTCGTTCTGTTACCGGTTACTTTATCTTACTTGGAGGGTCACCTGTCTCTTGGAGAAGTAAGAAGCAAAATACAGTATCTCGATCTTCCGCTGAAACCGAGTACCGGGCTATGGCGAATGCCTGTAATGAGATTCGTTGGCTACGGGGTCTCCTCGTCGCTTTATATGTCCCATGTGTTGTCACTCCTAAATTATATTGCGATAATAAATCTGCTTTATTTATTGCAGCTAATCCCGTGTTTCATGAACGTTCGAAGCATATTGATATTGATTGTCATATTGTCAGAGAATGTATTCAGCGCAATCACATCGTCACAGCTTATGTTCCCACACGATTCCAAACAGCAGATATTTTCACTAAAGCTCTTCCTGGACCATTATTCCATTCTTTGTTATCCAAGTTGGGCATTTTTGACATTCATGCTCCAACTTGAGGGGGAGTATTAGTGTATTAGTGTATATATATTCTTTTTGTATTTGTATTCGGGCTCCTTGTTTGTATCACCAGAGGGCTCCTCGTTTCTATCTCATGTGTACATTTATATAGGTCTTTGTATCAATGAATCAAACAAGCATTTCAGTTCCAAAATTCTACAGAAGTACTTGAATAATTTTAAATAAATGTGTAAATATGAAGACTTCCGTACATTTTTCATAAGTTGATATGTAGACTTTTATATTTTAAATTAAGATCTATTATTGACTTCCAAAACTATTATTCATGCACGAAGAAGAAGAATCAATTGAAGTAATAATCTTGAAAACTTGAAGATCATCTTGAAGCACAATTTATATGAAGAATTGGTTAACTTATTAAAGTAATTTTGAGAACTTGAAAATGTTGGAGAACAATATATTTCTAAGTATTGGGTGTTACATACATACTTTGTTAGATGTGCATTTTTTAGAAAAATGGATTTAATACAGAGAAATTTACTTAAATAACACTAAAACATAATGACTTTCCCTAAATAGCACCACATGTGTTTTTCTTCTTAATGTAGCACTTTTAGTCATTATTCAAGTAAATATTCACCATCACGCGCGGGACATTATGGACATTATTAAGTGCTATTTAGAGAATAAAACAATTTAAGTGCTATTTAGAGAAATGACTTAAGTTTTAGTGCTATTTAGTGCAAATATTTCTTTATATACTACATATTTATTCTTGTCGCCCCGATATAGATATGGAATTGATTATTTAACCATTTTTTGCTTCTATACTTTCGAGTATAAGTAATGTTTGCATACATACACGATACACCCTTCTGAGACGATCATACTCTCGTGAGATCTAACTAAGTTATTATTATTATTGTGAAAATGTCATTTTTAGGACAAAATGTATGACTAATTTGTGGGTAAAATTGTTTGGAGATATAAAACATTTAAAAAAACTTATAATTCGAATTTTATTCTCCTTCTGTNTGATTTTTAAGGAAAGTTGAAAAAAGTGAAAGTTTACCAAAACAACATTAATAAAAATGAGTGGAGTATATTAAATTAAGTGGTTGATGTGTAATAAATAAAGTGGAGTAATAGAATACACTACTACAAAAAAATTGGGAGATCTATATGAGACGGAGAGTAATAGAATACACTACTACAAAAAAAGGCAAAGGCACCGGTTGTTTTGTACCTTTAGCATCGGTTTTGTACCGATGTAAATACAAGCAATGCAATTGGTCCAATTCAATTGCATTGCTTTGGAAACAACCGATGCCTTTGCTATTTTATTAATTTAAAAAAAGAGTATTAGCATCGGTTGGTGGGGTGACACCAGGAGATGGCAGCAACAATGTAGATGGTGACCGCAGTCCGCATTTAATAGCAACGGCACCAGGAGATTGTGGTGATGGAGTGGCAGTGACAATAGTAGCGGCGATGGCGGGTGGGGTGACGACAGTGACATGTGCGGTAGGGCTGTAGCTAATTTAGGATTTTTTTTAATTAATAAAATGTATTTAGTTTCATATTTGTCATATGAATATAACTTCTATTTTGGTACATGGTCAATATTTTACTTGAATTTCGCTCCTTAATTTTAAGCTATTAGATTGATTAAAAGTTAATTACTCCTATTTAAGGGAGTTTGTGTTTCAACTCTTATTTTGAGGATATGTCATATGTTTTACTACTACTTTGGTCCTTCTCCCATATAAGTTCTATTTTGGTATATGGTCAATGTTTTACTTATATTTCGCTCCTTAATTTTAAGCCATTAGATTGATTAAAAGTTACGGAGTAAGTACTCCTATTTAGGGGAATTTATGTTTCAACTCTTATTTTGAGGATATGTCATATGTTTTACTACTCCGTACTGTTTTAGTCCTTCTCCCTAATTTATTTGGTGTAATTATTTTTTTTTATGAAATTATTACAAGTAGTTCTAAAGCAAAAGAACATCCTCCTTCGCACGACACGTGTAGAGATTCTAAAGCATCATTTGATTTCCATTATCCTTGGTGATAATACTTTGTTTGAGAGCTACTTTGACAATAACTTTTTCTTGAAATGATTGAATATGCTTATTATACGGAGTAATTAACTTCATAATTCTGCATTAGGGCCGGGCATGGGGATATATACCAGGGGTTAAGATAAGAAAGGTAATAATCATCATTTTTTATTTAAAGAATTGTATGTAGTTGTCCCAATTGAATCAAAGTCATAATACGAATACGACATTAAAACTCAATATCAAAAGATACTTGTCGTGAATTAATATTCTCGTAGAAAAACTTCTTAATATTTGTACCAAATAATATATTTACCATAGTTCTAATTATATTTTTTTGGCTAATTCTCTCACTACTCCCTAGAAAAACATAATACATGGTCTGACCTCATATTTTTATAAAAATTGTTGATGAGTGATTTTTTTTAAATAAAATTTGTTCAAGAGAGCGAGAAATGATGCATCACATTTTCATTACTTTAAAGTAAAATTAGAGAAGTGCAAAGTTTGTACTCCTTAGATGGACAGAAAAAACACAAAGTAAATGTTACCCATTCGTCCCTAAATGTTTATCTCATTTCAAAAAACGAGACAAATAATCAAGTTTTTTCAATTGATTTTGTTTAAATATTGATATAAAATATAAAATAAATTTTACATATTTAAAAATCACATGAATTTTTTTTTGAAATAAGAGATGTCAAAAATATTTTACTTTATCAAATAATCAATAAAAACATACAAATAAACAAAAGTTCTTGTGATTCTTAAAAAACAAATGTATTAAAAAAGCAAATATAGCAAATATTTTTGGACGGAGAGAGTATAATATAACATTATTGGTAAAAAAAATGGCAATAAAAGTAAAATGACTCTAAATGAGAACTTAATAAAGAAAACACCGGCTTTTACTCCCTCCGTCCGGAAATATTCTTCCCCTTTTCTTTTTTGGTCCGTCTGGAAATAATCTTCCCATTTCCTTTTTTAGTATGCTTTTTAAGGCTAAATATCAATAATACCCTTCTATTTTATCACAAATCTACTTTTTTAATACTTTTTTAATAATAAAAGGAGATTTAAAAGTTTATAGTATGTGCATTTTTGAAAATTTTACATTTTTTTTACTATTCCTTAATAAGCGTGCCAAGTCAACACGGGAAGAACATTTCTGGACGGAGGGAGTAAAAGATTAATTATTGTGACAAATTTGTTTGGGAGCAGAATAAGTAAATGAGGGGTCCAGAAGCAGTAACTTGATGTTGAAATCAATCAATTTGTGAAAATGAGAGTGCAACTTCCTTTTCGGCACATTGATTACTTGACTATTTAATACTGGCTCCCTAAATCATTTATCCTTTAAACAAAACTAAGTTAAATTACAAGTTTTTTCAATTTATTTTATTTAAAGATTAGTACTCTCTTTATCCTTAAATGATTTGAACGTTTTACTATTCAAAAATATTAGAAACTTTGATTTATTTGTATATTTTTATTGACTATTTAAAGAAATAAAATATTCGTATCAGCTCTTGTTTTGTAGAATTTTCAATGTGCTTTTAAAATATGTAAGTTTTATTTTTTATTTGTATACCAATATTTAAATAAAATGAATGGAAAAACGTAAGATTTTACTTTGTTTTGCGTAAAATGTAAATCATTTAGGGACGGAGGGAGTATGAAAATAAAAATATAACTTACACATTTAAAAAGTACATTAAAGGTTCTACAAAATAAGGAGTTACAAAAATATTTTATTTCATCAAATAGTTAATAAAAACACACAAATAAATAAAAATTCTCACGATTTTCGAATGGTAAAGTATGTAAATAATTTAGGGAAGGGAAGTATAACAACAAAGGACAATTGTGACAAATAACCTATTAAAAGGGCGCATGTGTCAATCGATTGGCCATGACACATAGCATAAATTACTATCAATGAGAAGGTTGAACAATTAGTTAACTTCTTAATTTGTATATTGTCTCTTTCGCCATTTTGGTACCATATTAAAATTATTGTAGCTCCTTGATTTTTCAGCTCACATTCATTTTTAGATGATTGTTGGTACTTGTTGGAGTTTTGGTTAAGATATGCCTTTCGTCCTAAAGGTTTAAAATACTCCGTATTAAGTTTTTTCAATTTATTTTATTTAAATATTGGTATAGAAATAAAAATAAAATTTACATTTTTAAAAACTACATGAAATTTTTTTCAAAATAAGATGTGTCAAAAATATTTTATTTTATCAAATAATCAATGAAAACATACAAATAAACAAAAGTTCCCGTAATTATTGAAAAAAGGAAATGTGGCAAACATTTATGGATGAAGAGAGTATTTTTTTAACATAAATACAAATTGATCCACTAAATTTTCTCAACAAAATGAAAATTTTGATATATTATATATTACAAATGATTAACAGGTGAATAAGAATTGATTCGAAATTAACCCATTGAATCTCGATATTAACATTCGCACTTACTTTTATTTAATGAGAAACATTGATGAGTTTTATTATCAAACATTTTGGATGTGTGAAAAAGGAGAGGAAAGAAAATTGATGACGAGAAAATATAAACTTCAATGTCTTTTCTCTTGTTTGGAGAGAAATAAATATGAGGAAGAAAGAAAAAAAGATGATTGAGCCTATTTTAAAACGTTTCTAACCTCCCATGATGAAAAAATGCACGGAACCACAACCACTATTCATATGTCTTCTCCATTTTTTTTCTTTTTACTTTAATTTTCTGGTATTTTCTCTTCATTTTCACATCATTTTCTCTTCATCCAAACAATAATATTTCTCTAATCATTCTCTTCATTTTCTTTTCTCTTCATTTTTTTCTCTTATTTTCTTTCCACTTACTATCTTTCTTAATCCAAACAAAGGGATAAAGAAAGCTTACGTGAGATGTCAACGTAACGGTTAGCTCTCTAAGTTCATTTTAATCCAAAGTTAGTCTAACTTGACAAATTTCTAATGTATACGTAATGTAAAATGACTATATATTAAACGTGAGGTGGAGTAGAATCTCGATCCTGTTGTCCCAACCCAAAATATTCCGCTCTTGTCCTAATAATGTTGCTTTTTATTTGAAATGACAAAATTTTATCCCAAACTTGACCGGTTTAAAATGGAATAGACTAGACATAAATAAGTTTTCTTTTATTTCATCTCATTGTCCTGTATTTATGTACTTACGAGGTATATATCTATCTATTTATTTATGTAAATGAGATCACACGAAAAATATCACAAATTTTGTTTTTCACGAGATAGATATAAATAATGGACTAGATCCAAATATTAACCGCATTACTTTATTTTTTTATAAAACTTCATAAGATTTGCAAACTAAAATGCTACTAGATACTTTTTAAATATTTATCTAGATTTTTATTATGGACTACCAAAGAGTTTATTAAAGATGTTTGTATAAATTTTTTTGAATTATTTTGGCGAGATAGGGAATTAAAGTTTTTTAAGTTTATAGTTGATAAAAGTTTTAATTAGGACATCCCAAACTATTCCAAACTATACCAAACCCTAAAATAAATAGGACAAAGTAGGACAACATCGTGTCTCGAACTGCTCTAGCACGTTTCTAAAAGACGAAATTAGGACCGAGACACCTAAAAAACCGTTTCAACCTTACCCCTAATTTTAATAATTTTACGACCGAATTGAAAATATATGGTCTTGAAGTTAAAATAAGTTTGAGACAAAATTAAAAATAATTTTGAGATGGAATTCAAGGAGAGTGATACTCATTTTGTTGTTCGGGACATAGTTCCCCCAAGTTTTCTCCTCCCATTGATGAATTAATGAAATTCCTTTTCCATTCAAAAAAATATGGTCTCAAAGTTTATTTTTTTACTCCCGTATGTTTTTAAAATTTAATGTGCCACGTATCACATCTTATTTGTTCTCACACAAAAGTGACTTCAAATCCGTCTTTCAAATTGCTCCATCATTCACACACCCTACCAACTACATCAAAGGGTTAAACTTTGATTTCACAAAATTCAAAATAAAACTGTTGAAATATTAAAATAATAATATTGCTCATTGAATTATGAAGTACATGATAGAGTATATATATAAGAGAGACTCCTAACACAATTAGGAATAGAGAATGGAAACTAACTATAATACAACTTCTACCATCACTAGAAATACTTAATATTACTCCGTATTGTCTAACATCCCCCTCAAGCTGAATTCTGGCTGAAGTATGAGGAAGCTTGGACACTAGCTGGAAATTGGAAACTTTGAGAAGAGATAAGTCTCACATGCGCCGGTGGCTGCTCACGTCGTTGGAGAAGAGAGAAGTGTGACACGCGCCGGTGGCTGCTGACGTCGTTGGAGAAGAGAGAAGTCTGACGTGCGCTAGTAGCTGCTGACGTCGAAGAAGAATAGAGAAAGCTACTGGAGGTGCCTGTTTGACTGAAGATCTTTGACATTCTTTGTCTTTTATTGGATCCGGGCAATGCCCTATTTCTTTTTGAAGGGGTGTAGAGTTATTCTTTCCTCTTTCACTACTTCCCATTTTGGCTTTGCTTTGGTGTTGTTTTTTTGGATTTTTATTGGTTCAACAATAGAGAAAGAGAAGGGAGGTTGATGATTAGAATGAGTGATTTGAGAGAGAAAAAAGTGAGTTAAGAATTGGTGATGGAAGAAAGATTTGGTGTGAAATTTTGATATGGTGAATTGGAGAGAAACAACAATCGTTTTTTTTCTTTTTTTTTTGAAAAGATAGGATGATCTGAGAGAGTTTGTGAGGAATTGGGTTTTTTTGAAGAACCATGGAGATGACAAGAGAGAAGTTCCTCCTTTGATAGTTTTTTTGTGTGTGATTTCAACAGGGGTTTTTTTTTCTTCTTTTTTTTTCATTTGAATGGAGAAGTTGATTTGAGGATAAAAAAGGAAAAGAAAATAGAGGTGAATAGGGTGGAGCCGCCGTCGCCGGAATTACTGGAGGCGGCGGTGGGAGCAAAGAACTTTTTTTAAGGTCATCAAGAGCGATGGCTCTGATACCATGTTGAAATATTGGAATAATAATATTCCTCCTTGAATTATGAAGTACCCCGTAGTACATGATAGAGTATGTATATATATATATATATAGGAGAGACTCCTAACACAACTAGGAATAGAGAATGGAAACTAACTATAATACAACTTCTACCATAACTAGGAATACTTAATATTATTGTCTAACAAAAACTAAACACAAAAAAAAAGTGCAAACATAATTTATTTGGAAGAGCAAGAGATGTCCTAAACCACATTCACTTTCTTTTATTGAAAAACAAAGTAAAATATTATTTTAGAACTTATTTAAAAAAGAGAATTTGTTTGTGGGATGGTGTGAGTATGTAATTTATTCCAAAATCCAAATAAAATATTCATTACTTTGTATTATTCTCTTATACGGGGGAGGGGCACTCATGGGTACTACCCATGCACCGGTCAATCCTGCAATATCATCTTATTTCTATCCTCAAGTACCCAGAAACTATAAAATTAGTGATAACACTTGTCTACAAGTATCATACAATTTTTTTAAAATTTAAAATAAATTAAACATTTAGTTAAAATCCATCATGCTACAATTTTGATACAAAATTTGCATGATAAAAGTTTACCTTGTGGCATCCTACCCACACATAGATGGGGTAGATTTGCTTTGTCGTTTGGAAGCAATGAAGTTTGTCCATGCAAGTGCCCCGACCTCTCTTAGTTCCAAAATAAAGAAAATTGTGAAAGTTTGTGGCCAACTTAATCATCAAATTGTGTTTATGAATAGAGTAAAAAATAAATCTAATATTTTTATATTTGTGATGAATAATGATTTCTTAATTTTTCAAAGTTTTATAATTTTTTTAATGCTTTTTATGATAAATTAGAAGTCAAACTTTAACGCAACTTTTTTTAGACTCAACGTTTTAGAAGAGAAAAACAAAACTCCATTAATTGCGTTATCACACATGTCTCCTTTCCAACACCCACTCCACCCAATCAAAGAAGATGTATGATTACTTTGATATGACGCAAATCAAAAATATAGATGACAAACCAATTTTGATGGAAAAAAGAGCAATGTTAGGGGTACACCAAAGGTGTTACGGACGACGTTCCAAGAAGTATCGAAGACGATGAAGGGGAGCCGCGCGAGGAAGCATAAGACGGAGCCATATCACGCCGTTCGGGGCGTGTGGTCAGGCCTCCAAATTGGTTTAAAGATTACGTTTAGCTTCTTTTAGCATTTAATTTTATTTATGATTGTATTTTATATTTTTTAGGTGAGCGGTTTATAAGTTCTTTCGAGGGTTTCTTTTCGGTTCTTTATCTCGATGCTTTTTTTGAACCGACAGGATTAGGATTTCTTGTTATAAATATGGATGTCATTACTCAAATGGAATAACAAGAAAGTAGTTTAACCTCATCTCTCTTAACCCTAATTCTCCCTTCTCCTCTCACGTCACCTCTCCTTCCCCTCCAAACCCTTAGCCTCCGATCACGTTGCGGGCATCACCCGTAACAACTGGTGCTTTCATCTCTCCCCGAACTCCATCTCCATGGCAGAGGATATCCCCGGAACAACGTCTTCCTCCATCCACGAAGAACAAGAGGACGTTATGGCCGCCATTCGTCAAATCGCCCTTGAAGTACGTAACACACGCCAGGACTATCATGAAGTTTCTCATCGACTCGACCAGGTTTACTCTATTTTAGAGTCCAAACCATGGGAAAACCATGCAAATAAAGGCATCTTGGGTGCCCCGCCATGCCAAACGCGGCGGCCGACCATACTCCGCCCGCTCCAGGATTCTGTTGATAAAATTATGCCTAATGATCTGCATACACCAAAGGTACGTATAGATGCTCCAAAGTTTAATGGTCAAGATCCGGCAGGGTGGGTCTTCAAAGTTCAATCCTATTTCGATTATTTCCAAACCCCGGACGAGACACGATTACGGTTGGTGGGTCTCTTATTCGAAAGTCCGGCATCGGAGTGGTTTCTATATCAACACAATAATCAGTGTTTGCAGTCGTGGCCGACATTCTTACAGGCTGTGAAACAGCGATTTGATCCCACACATTACGAAGACTATCTCGGTCTTCTTTCAAAACTGCAGCAACGCTCTACTGTCTTGGAGTATCAAACTGAATTTGAGAGCTAGGCTCTTGAATAAGGTTTCCGGGGTATCTGAGACAACCCTAATTTCGGTTTTTGTCTCTGGTCTTAAGCCTCACCTACGTCGGGAGGTTCTTCTACGCGGCCCGACCACATTAAGTCAAACCTTTTCTCTATTGTTAAACTTTCATATAAAGGTAGCATGCTATTGTTTATTATTCTAATGTCTTCAAAAAAACTTCAAATGTGAAAAATTTCTCATTGAACTCCGGATTTACCTTCTTTAGCACCTCATGTGTGAAAAAAACACTTCTCACAGAGTACTAAAGAAGCACTCCCGATGATAATGTCCTATTTTTCAACGCATGCAGTTGCCAGAAATCAAAATTGAATTTTTTCTCATTTAGAACTTCTTGCTCAACTAGCTAAACAACATCCGCCATTTTAAATAAACTTTCATATGATGGTAGCATGCAATTTTTTATTACCCTAAGAAGTCTTTATAAAGACACGTGTGAAAAAATCCATAATGAATGGTGTGAACCTACTAAAGAAGAATTCCCAATGATAATGTGGTGGTGGTGGGATTTAAATGGGCCAGAGGTCAAAGCCCAGCATGGGGCCGATCTAGTACCAACATCTGGGCAGGTCGAGATAATCCTGGCCATTTGGTTGTTTTAACTTTTAAGACTAGATATTACTGTTCGGTTTACTGAGTTTTAGTCTGTTTTTGATATTATGCACGCCCAATTTGGAAGTTAGCATGAGCATTTCGAAAAGACTATCTGACAGTAGCCTTTAGCGTTAGCATTTTCAGAAATAATCTAGATCATTAAAATTTTAACAAAAATGCTAAAGCCCCGTTTGATACACGGAATTCAAACTATGGAATTAGAATTGAGGACTTCAATTCCAATTCTCGTGTTTGGTAGCACAAAAATTATGTAGATTTGGAATTGGCAGTTCAAAAAATGAATTGGAATTAGTGGATTCAATTCTGTAGAATTGAATCACATGGAATTTTAATTCCAATTCAATTCCTTGTACAACGGACCCTAACGCTAATCGAAAATAACGTTTCTAAACAAGACTAATGAATGAAATAATGCACTCAATAGAAACTTAGACTTACGGAGTATATTTCAAAATCTAGATTTGAATCAAAACACTTGGGGATCCAATCAATTTGGATTTGGATTCGGATTTGGGCCAAATTCAACTAATTCCAAACAGGACTCAATTACAGAATCAAATTTCAGAATTAAAATCCAAATATTCAGATGAAATCTAGGGTCCCAAACACTAATACTCCGTATTATTTACGTTGTTCTATTTCATAGAGTACTTTCTGCATCTGCTTACCTTTATTTCTTTGTTGGGTCTTCCCTAGTTACATTTCACAAATGTATTCTTAAAAATACATTTCACAAATAATGCTCCATATTAATAGATATTCCACATTTAGTCCAGTGTTTTATAATTCCATTGGATGTCTACTTTTAATGCCATTTAAGTCTTCTTTACATCAAGTCTTCAAATTGATAAACTACCAAAAAACAATAAATAGCCATTTTCCAAATTTATAAGAGAACCTTAATTAGAACCCCGTAGTATACAATAGCATAGAGACTAGCACTGAATAATATTCACAATTAATGTGAACTTACAAAATATTGAACATCCTTAATTATACAAGGACCATTTGTGGAATTTAATTTTAAAAATAAAACTTCACCTTTCCCTTTCAAACAGAAAAGATTTGTGTGATGCAAATAATCTTTAACCACACAGTTCCATTTTCTCAAGGTCAGGTGGAATAGAAAACAAATATGAGGATGGAGGGAGTAGTATCAAAGAGGGCAAGCCTTGCGATTTCAGGCACGAGAAAACCGAAAAAAACGATAACCAATGCACAAGCCAAGTGAAACCCAACTCCGCACAGAAAGCTAAGGTTCACACTGATATCAGCTGGCAATTTATGCTAAACCCAAACTTTTTATACACACACACACACACACACACACACACCTTTGCCTCAAAGACCTTCCTAGGAACTAAGGGGAATGCCATTGGTAAGAATTGTTATGTGCCCTTTTTTTCTGTAAAAAGCAATGTCAAAATGTACAGTTCACCGTGGCGGGGTCATCTTATAAACTACGAAGAATAAAAGAAAAAGGTTTACCCGTCCATACCTATAATATAAGAAAACAAAAATAAAGGCAAATTGGACACATAAATTAAAGCCAACCCCCAACCATCATCATCATATATATATATATATATATGTGTGTGCGATCTCTCTCTAGAAATAATTTCAGAAGAAATTGAGAGCTTACCAAGTAAAGAAACCTCCAAAAGCTGTTGGTAGAATGGCAGATTCCTTTCTACTATTGCTTGGGCACGTCAATATCCTCGATTCATCTTCTGGCAGACGAATCTTCTAGTATAAAAGCCGATAATTTTATAGATACATTGCATCTTCCAGTAAGAATACATAATAAGATATTAATAATGGAAGAGCATTTCACTTTAAATTAGCTTCTTCCTTTTACTTTTTTTTTCTCCTTTTTTTTAGTCTTGAGTTTTTCACTATCACTATTACAACTACTTGCTACTACCCTACTACTCGGAATCAGAATCAATACTTAAGTATAATCTCGGTCTTACAGATCGTCGTTGTCGAGGGAATGAAAAGGGGCTATCTGATCTTTCTCTCGACTTCTTCGATTTATTACTATTCATCTCGAGGAGCAATGGAGCTGTACCAAACAAGAAAAGTATTTCATTTCTACCTCCCAGAAAAGGACTAATTACATTTGCCTCCCTGAGTTCAGTTAAACAACCAAATCATCCCTGAGGCTTCTGAAAAGTACAAATACACACCCCTTGTCAAGTAAATTTTTCCATTAAGTAAAACAATAGATGGAGAGTATTCTGAGTATTAGTAGGATTGCGTGTTTTCAATATTTTTTTTTCTGAAAACACACCCCTTGTCAAGTCCCAAATAGTTTTTTTTCCTAAAAACCTGTAAACATTTTAACCGATAAGAAACAATGGAGATTGAAAAATCCAGTCCAAACCTTGCTAATATCAATATATTCCATGACACTTTGATTTTAAAGGTATATTTCTTGAAATCAATTGACTATTTAAGAGGTTCATCTGTAATTTTCAGAAACCTCATGGACAATTTGGTAAAGTCGACCAAGCCTAAGAAAAATAAATGCAATTAACCCAAAAAGGTAAATGCTTAACTGATCCCAATTTTTTTGTAAGGTACAACCACTCTAAAGTATACGTAGTTATTATATTTTTTGAACTTAATCAGTTATTGGTTGCTTCGAGCCTTTGACAAAAAATTATAATACTCCATCCAGAAATAAGCATAGTTTCCTTTTCGGTATGTCCCAACGTAGAGTCTCATTTCCCTTTTTGGTAGGGAATGTGTGGCTTTCTGTTAGAAATCTGAAGAGATTCGTGTGATAGATGAACTCCTTGCTTGCGTGTGACTAGAAGAGAAAGAACTTCGGAACCTATAATCTATGATTAAGAAGGAAGAATTGCTTATTTGTTGGGACGATAATTTTATTAATAAATTGGCTAAATAAATTTAGACATTCTTACAAGAGACGTACCATAGTCATAATAGATCATTAGTAGTATTACTAATGATTAGTAATACATTTAGAACAACATTTGTTGTAATATTATAACAGCACCTAGGGTGTTCTGATTGAAAAATTGATAGTTCCTACCCTTCTAACCCCCCCCCCCCCCTCGATGAAATGAATAATAATAATAATAATAATAATAATAGTAATAATAGTAATAATAATAATAATTAATATTATTATTATAATTATTATTATTATTACTATTATTATTAGTAGTAGTGGTGGTGGTGGTGGTAGTAGTAGTAGTAGTAGTAGCAGTAGTAGTAGTAGTAGTAGTAGTAGTATATTATTATTATTATTATTATTATTATTATTAATTTATTATTGTCACCATTATCATAATACTCCCTCCGTCCAAGTTGAAACTTCCCATTTTGACTTGGCACGGATTTTAATGTAAAGTAAAAATTACTCTGACTTTCCAATCTTGCCCTCTATTTCCTCCACCCAGCCCCTGCCGACCAGCCCTCTTATTACCCAAACAATTCTTTTTATTCAACTTCAACCTCAACCCCCCCCCCCCACCTACCACCTTCACCACCCCGCCCTCCATTAACAAATCTCAGTACTTTGTGTTGGGGTATCTATGAATACTGAATAGCAAACCACAACCAAACAAGAACACACACACCAGAAATCAAAACGGAGAAAAACGGAACACAAGATTTATAGTGGTTCGGTCGGCTGACCTAATCCACTTTGCAACTAGGGTTTTTATTATTCAGGTGCTCACAGAATTACAAGTACAGAGATCCCTATTTATGAAGACTAAACAAGGGTTGAAAACTTAATCCCCAAGTTAGGCCCAAGCCCACATAGAGAATTAGGGCCGGCTAAATTAAAAACCTAATTTACTGCCATAACCAAGACTAGGGCCGGCTGCCCTTCTTAGTCGAGCCTCCACACTCAATTCGCCCAACA
>OOIL02006568.1:105447-157326 GCA_900332095.2 Cuscuta campestris
CAAAAGAAGAAAATGTGCGAGTAGTGAGCAGGAACTACAAGAAACCGAATATAACCCCTATTCCGTTGGGATCTTGGGCAATTTCTTGTTGACCCATAATGCATAGCTGCACTTACTGCTCAAAACCTTATTAAAAGAAGCAAGGGATGTTTAATGTACCATTTTGATTGTATCCATTATTTACCTGAAGCTAAAACATTTTCAAAAAGGACTCTAAGCTCCATCGCAAATGACTATTGGAGGCAAGTAGTGCATAGAAGAAGAAAAAACAAGAGACTCACTATAGGGCCATCATCGCGGCCATTATTTCCAAGCAATTGCGAAGGAGGCCTATTCATTGCTCTAACTGGAAAACCTGAGGTGAAAGCACAACAAAAGCTACTTGAGTACCAACATAAATTTGAGAATATGAGCTTGATTTCTAAATTAGAACTACAGTGCATCTGCTTGAAAAAATCTTAATCTGTCAGGGCTTTATCAGCAAAACTATCTAGGGCATACCATTGACCTGCAAATCTGCATACTGAGGCCATTGCATCCTAAATTGGACCTTGTCATTCAGAAGCATGCACCATGCCTGATAATATAATCCATAATACATAAAATACACTAACAGTACAAGATGGGGGGAAAATAAAAAATCTTATCCAACCTGAAGATCGTACTCCTGTCTTGCTAACAAGTCTTTATCCGCTCTTGTAAGTTGAAATGTTTTGTCAACACTTTGTACAGGGTTTGTGCTACAAATTTTCAATACAATTGAAAATTTTAAAATGCATCATGAACAAGAAAACATGTAAATAAGGTGGACCATCATGTAAAAAGAAGAACCAATCTAGAGAACATAAAAGCATAATATGTCACACATTTTGCATAGAGATGTTTTCTTGAAGAATAGAAAACTTCAGCATAAAGAAGCACTTGAAAGAAGGGCACACTAGTAAATGAACAATTAGCACACTATATACACAAATCGACTCCATTACGAGATAACTATGAGAAACAAAGTTGAAAATATCAAAATATGGCAAACGTAGCAATCCATCAATCTAACATGCAAGTGTGATGATAGAACTCAAGATTATGAAGGATAGCCTCTACCAAAATTATGAAATAAGAAACCTAACTCTATAAAATAATTAAGATGAACAAAAATCTTCATTAGAATATGAGTGAGTCTAAAACACATACAACGAACAAAGCCTAAAGAGAATCTCTAATGATAAAATCAAATATTGTCTTAACCTTTTCATAACTTTTACATAATAAGACTCAATATTTATAGACAAGGAAATAACATTGACTCCCTAAATTTTATGTCTACTAACAATGACTCCCTGATTTTAGGTCCAGTAATAATGTCTCCCTAAAATTTAAGTCCAGTAATACATGACTTGGGGAATTAAATTAGCGAAACAATGCTTAATGAAACAAATAAATAAATAATCGACTTAATTAATAAACTTAACAGAGTCCATATCTCCTAAAATGGTGCTCTACCATTTTAGCCATTGCTTCTATTGTGGACCTTGTAAGGAAGTTAGAATGCATCTCTTTCTAATTTCATCATATTTGGGGTGAGAGCAAGTGATTAAATATCATCAAAAAATTGCAAATGTATTTGACCAATACTTTTTGAAGCTTTATGATCATGACTTAGTCATGGATTGTCAAAAAATTATGGTTCTATGTTTACAGTTTAGTTGTTAAAACTTAGACCGTATTTGTTTGTTGAACTATTTGTTGTTGTTAAAATAATTGTTGAGATTTTTTTTCATTTTTCGTGTTTTGTAAAGGTTGGGGAGAATTCTGAGAAAGAGAAAAATTGGTGTTTTAAATGAATTAAAAAATGGAGGTAATATTGGGAAGCACGGTTACTATTGCTGAAATATTAAAGTCAGCATAACAACTGCAAGATAGAGCTGGTAGAAATCAAAATGGATCGCTGCTGAGAAATGATGTTCCAAAACAATGAACCAAATAGTCCCTTAATAAGCAATGAGTAGATGAAGGATTAATTATGAGCTTGTGGACGACTTGATATTCCAGAACCAACCAGTTTCCAATGTTTTGTATGAAGTTGGGTGGATAAGGATATGATTAAATCTTGGAAGTAAATTGTGAAAACCATCAATGAAAATGGAAAAATGGTAATTGCATAAAAATGATTATCGGATTGCTCCGAATCTGATCTGGTCTGAATTGGATATGAATTGAGGTTGTCATCTGATCCAATCCGATATACTTCCTCTGTCCAAAAATAAAAGACACAGTTTGGTTTACGATGGTTGACAGAATTTATTTTTATTTCAATTTGTTATAAAACTGGTATAGAAATAAAAAATTAAAATATCTTTTTTAAGATCTGAATATTACTTGGATTGAATTTGGATCTATAAGAGTCTTATCCATATCCGACCTGATGCCATCAATCTTGTATTAGGAAAAAATATTTATAAAATTTTTTTAAAAGTATTTCCAATACATATATTTTGGTATAATTTTTAGGGAGTACATTTTAATTAATTCTATTAGTTTTTATATAATTAGTCAAAGTAGGACACTGAAAATCAAAATATACAATTAGAAAAGAACATACGGAGTAGATCGGAATGATCTATTCAGCAAAGTGTGGGATGGGTTAAAGCTAAAATAAAAGATAGTTTTAGGTGATGTAAAGAGAAGAAGAGCATGTGAGATTTGGCAAAAGCTTTGTGTAAGGTTGGTGATTTGACTATATCCAAGCTGGGTAGATTGAAGGAGATGGGGTTGTTGAAAAATATAAACATATAAGGAGCTTCAAGGCACTATGACATGTTACATGTTCTATATACGTAGAATTATTTACTTCATTCAAAGTGGGGAGATCGTATAGAAACGTGTTGTGTAGTGTTTTGCAACAACAGCAAAAAAGAGAACAAAAGAAAAGAAACCCAGTTTCTATACACTTCCAATTAAAATAATACTCTTTCCATCTCATTTTGTTAGATAACCTTCCTTTTTTGTCCACCCTAAAATTATGTTCACCTTCCTAATGTAAACCTTGCTAATCTTTGCACCTTTTTTGACCCATATTACTTTATGTCTCATCTCCTTCATTTTACGGAGTTTTTAGAATTTAAAAAGATGTCAGATCCAAATGCATCTTGCATTATTGGATAGACTCATAGACCAATAGAGTAATGAATTATTCTAATTTCACTTTTTTCCTTTTGTATAAATACCAGTTTAATCATCAATAAATATTAGCATTTCTGACTTTATGCTTTCAGCTTCTAGCTGCTTGCTTTTCATCTATATAAGCTAATTATAAACTTTCAACTAGCTTAGAAGCTAGGTTCCACAGCTAACAATAAAAGCATGTAACTCTAAGTCTATGCATGTATAGTCGTATAGATTGCACACCTACCCATCAGTTGGAACATGTGTAATAGCCAGCTTGACAGGATATAACGGGTTTGCTACTGTCATCCAGAAACTGCAAATATAGTAAAATCTTATAAGCATCCAATCTTGTGTAAGCATACAAGTAACCAATGCAGTGCAGACAATGAGAGTCAATCAAAAAACTTCCAAGTATCCAATTATGTGTAGACAGCTAGACATACGAGTAATCCTTGCAAATCATCCAATGAAATGTGATGTAAAAATGTTCTTGAATCATTCCATTAAGCTATCATCTAGACTACAAACCATGTCACTTACGGGTCAGCTCGACTCAGTCTGCATAGTTCACAATAGAATGTTCCAGATGGTATTGATAGAGTACTACTTTCCATGGCTTTCTCAGAGATGATAACACAGCTAATATGTTGCCAGACTGGGCATTTATGATCTTCACACTGCAAAAGTTTCATTCCAAAATAAACAACAGAATTATGTTATAGAACTTCAAACGCATGACAAATGGTTGGTGTTTCTTGACATGTAGGTAAAATAAATTGGGCAGTTGAGAAAATACAAAAGGGATGTACAATGAGAAAAACTATATATGAGAGCGCTAATATGTTGCCAGACTGGGCATTTATGATCTTCACACTGCAAAAGTTTCATTCCAAAATAAACAACAGAATTATGTTATAGAACTTCAAACGCATGACAAATGGTTGGTATTTCTTGACATGTAGGTAAAATAAATTGGGCAGTTGAGAAAATACAAAAGGGATGTACAATGAGAAAAACTATATGTGAGAGCAACAAAAGTAAATATTAGATGCAAAAGGGAAAAAAAATTTGCCAGATTCTGCAATCACATGTATTCATAGCAAGAAAAACAAGATATTGGACTGGGGATCAACTTCTATTTATCTATAATCTAGAATATGTGGAAACCTAAATGCTTTGCACTTCGAGTTACTCATGACCAACATTTCATATATGGTTTCATCACAAACCTAAATGTTTTGCACTTCGAGTAGGCAGACATGAGAAATGTAAGGAAATATGAAAGAATACTGCACCTTAATCATTGACTCAGTTTGTAAGGAACTTCCACATGGGCAACAAATCTTAACAATCTTATCAAGCTGGTAAGAGTCCTCTATCTCTTCTTTTAATACGACATTGCTGCTATCTGAAGGAACTGAGACTCCCTGTGATTTTGATGCCAGGTCAGGTGCCCCAGAACCCTGCATTTTCCTGAAAATAGAGGAAACATCGATATCATCCTTAATTGATCACAGTATAGAGCACCATTTACAGTGGGCATAGTAAGCAATCCACATAGAGAAAAAATCTTGAAGAAGTCAAAATACATTTTATGCAAAAAGCCCTCACAGAAAAGGTTCATCTTTCTGCAACAAATGAAATTTGATATAATGGTCTAACATAATAATAACTTCTGGAAATCAAACATTGGAAAGAAATTTAAAAAACATGTATGCATAATTGATTCTTAATTTAGACTTCTAGAAAAGGAAAAGTACAACAAGGATAACGCAGTATAATCCCAACTCCATTGGGTCTGGGGGTCAAGAAATACACAGTCCTATAAAGACAGAGGTCCCTTCCATTAGACCCTGGATGCATGGCTGCATTTACTGCCTAAACAGTAAAACCTCATAGGAAGTTAAGAAATAGACAAAATTTCATGTGTCATTTTGATTTAGTCCATTGTGTGCCCAAAACTAAAACATTGTCAATAATGAATCTTGCAGCTCCATTGGCAATGGACAGATAGTAAGGGACAAGGATTCCTACTAAATGATAAAAATTAAGAAGCCACCAAATAACCATAAAAAGTGGACTGCTTTCCATCAATAAATATAAATACTCTCTACTTTTATACAATATTAAATATCCCTTGCGGAAACTAGAAGTCAACTCTTTTTTTTTTTTTGCTATCTGTGCTAGCACTACACCATTAGTCATTTTTTAAACCCATTGTGTTAGCTCACACTTCCCATAAAACTACAACACACCGGTATATGTCATCCACAAGTTTCGCAATTTCTTCCTTGCGCACGGCAGTTTTCTTTGGGCATGTTCCTGAAACTGATGAAAACAATTTTCTACACAATTAGAGTGGAAAAGTAAGCAGAGTATGGATGAATCTCAACCATCCTACTTGTAAGTCGTAATGGATTAAACAAACAGTTGTCAAATTTAGAGTAAAGGTATTTATCTGGATGAAAATACACTAATAAATAGAGCTTAAATTTCTGTAACAAAATGGTCTTAGTTAAATCTTCTGAGAGTCGGGAATCCACAGCATAGAAATTAAAAGTGTTGAACTTCAACAATCTGTAGTTGTGGAATTTGGAATTCATTTGCCTAATAAAAACACGAATTGAATGGAAGAAAAGATATAGAGCCTTATGTTCAGGCGCTAAAATGACTAAACCAATGTTGTCCAGTGGCAGTATCAATAATTAACAAGACGACATTACAAAAGAGTCACGTTTCAAAAATCCTTGTCCCAAAAAAGAGCTTGGTTTTAAAATTAACTTAAAGTTTCAACCAAATTTCTTATAAAGCCAATTGGCAAACAGCAGTTTTACTCAATTATTCCAAACAATATGAAAATAGGAAGTATATGTATAGATGACAATTAATAACTTGTAATAGCGTGCACCGTGATTTGGTTGTCTAAAAAAAATGTATCTTACTCAAACATAATTTTTTATAGAAATGGAGGGATTAGTGGAGTACTACTAGATTACACCAAACAATATTGGAAATAAGTTATAGGGATAAATAAGTAATCATTCATAACTTGTAAAAGCTTTAGCCTTGATTGAGTTGATAAGAATAAAATGCTGTACTAAACTCAAGCGGGACTCTTTTTATAGGGTGGAGGCAGTACTCCTAGAGCAACTTTGACAGCAAACACTTAAGTCACATTGGGACGGGTGCCGGTGCATATACGGGGATGGAAAATGGCAACTTCAAAAATTCAAGTGTGCGGGAGCGGCAAGAATATGCGAAAAAATAACTATTAAAACATCCAAATACATATATAACAAGATACTATCAAAGGTACTCCCTCTATTCCAAAATTATGTACTCTCTTTATCATATGTTCCAAAATATGTATCATTTTCTTTTAAGAAAAAGGATATGTGCTCTATTTTTCTCTCTGCTCTCCATAATGTTCAGCCACATCACACTTTTTTTCAGCCAAGTTACACTTTCTCAATTTCTGTGTCTCATCAAAGTGTGCCATATATTGGGACAAAGAAAATATCATATTTGAGCTACAACCATGTAGAGTCTTAATTGGACTGATGGACCAACGAGGATAACCGCCAATTCGAATAAGAGATGCACTCATGTCGTTCATAATTTACGGTCTACCCTCGAATTCATATCCTTAAGATGGAGATACAACAACAACCCAGTTGAACCCCACAAGACTAGGGTGGAGAGAGAAAAACTTAGTAAATAAAATAGGAGTGGTCACAGTCCAAGCATCGAACCAATTTCATTTTGTCCCCAGTGTCCACATGCCGCTACCTCAAAAATCAACTACCAAATCCTACCCAGAGAGACGCTTTTGAACAGTCATATGTGTCCCCAACAACGTCCCCATCCCGATTCTGGAACGGCAAACGGTGGTAAACTGCTGAACCCATGCAACTTTGTCATACATAAGAGCTGATATCAGAACAGAAGAAATGAAATTCACTTACCCGAGTCATCTGACAGAATAGCTAGTAGTCGGTCAACAAGATCCTACAAAGAGTCATAAACAGATGTCATACAACGGATAAGCTATGGTAGCGAAAGCAGTGTTATCACACTAGAAGCAATGCAGACACACTCATGTACAATTACACAGTGCTCAAACATAATTTATTCATTTACAAGCTAGCCACTACGAGGATCAATATCTCAAAGAGGATGGAAACTGTTTGACAATATAATGAGCAATGCATACGGAATTAATAGTTCAACATTGTATAGTAGTTGTGTGATACTGTGATATCTACTGCAGTATGTCTAAAGCAGAATGGTATAGAATAACTTGTTTGCCAAAAATTAAAAACCATTCAAATTTAAACCTAAACCAAAGAGAGAAATATGAGCCACTAATAAATACAATCTATCCAAAATATAATACTCTATTCATCCCTAAAACAGAGGGACTCTGACTTTACGGAGTCTAAGAGAAGTGTTGAAATAAAAAGTCAGTAGTTAGAATTTATTTAGGAGAGAGAAATATTGTGAGCCACATATTCCTTTCCATTCAAAGAATGTGAGAAGTGATAATTTAATTTTAGGAGGGTCAAAAATGGAAAGTGTGACTTTGTTTTAGGGATGAAGGGAGTATTATCCAATGCAGGCCACCCTCAACTTAAAACGTTGAAAATAAGATTGCTAGAAAGGGTGGGTTCGGGTGAGCAGTTTGAAATTTTGAAAATGTTGCATTATGAAAACAATTTATGTTTGAAAATCATGATGTATAACAAGTTGATATAATTGTTTGATAAAGTGTCATTATAAGTAATTTCAAATTATTTTTTGAAATATAAATGCAAAATGGTTAAAAAGGAAATAACTGAGTTTTAAGGGCTATTTTATATGAAAACGCCCCACCAAGTATTTAACCCTAAGTATTGATCATAAATAATATTTTGGAGGCAAAAACTCATAAAATGCTTAGACTCCTTCCCGCCACCCCACCCGAACCACCCACACACAAAAAATGTTATGATACCATTAAGATGGAAACAAGCAAAAGCAACCCGCAAATTGAGGAAAATCCCAAGGCCCAAACTAAGCCTAAGAGGTTTCCTGGATGCTAGGTGTGCTTGGGCCTTAAAGAGAACTTCAAAAAATCCTTCTATGGGCCTTGTGCTGAATATAAGTGCCTTAAACAAGTATCTTTAACTCTTAAGACATAATTTACAATAATCTATTAAGATTTAATAGTCAATACTTAATACAATCCCTTGATTATGTAGTTATTTGAACTAAGAGATTGACGGTACTTGTTTCAACACATTTTTTCTACTTAAGGGTAGCATGTTAAAACACCAAAACCTAGGTGTTAGTCATTTGTTGAAATCATTTTTCTAATGCCCACAACCTAACAATTTCTACAACATTGGAACTGATCCCCACCACAAAAAGATTAAGTAGAGAGTTAAGCAAGACAATAAGAATCCCAAGACCTGCTTCTTTCCTTGCTTTGAAAGGCCAAGTTGAGTGAGAGCATCCTTCAGTTCCTTGATCCGAAAATATGCTAGCTTGTCCTACCAGAAATAATGAAAATATTTACAAATCCTCCTTCAGAGAGAAAATTTTCAATGTTTAACAAGAAATTAATTAAGCAAACTCAAAGTGATAGACAAAATTTGAAGCTAAACAAACATCAGTTTTAAAACATCACTAAGAAACTACTACGCGTCAATTATACTACACAAATAAAATAGAGATTAATTCAAAAGTCTAAGAATTCCTTGAATGTATTTAATGTCAATTTTGTTTTGTGCCAGCCCATTTTCACGGAATATCAAAGATCAATAAATCATCTGCTGCAGTGCTGCACACATACTAATTAACATACAATGATTTTGCACCTTAGCAAATATCTGATGACATTACTAAACATGATTAGAGTTTTCTGGTATGTCATTAACATGGCTCATGTATCTCTTTGAGTGTCAAGACTGTCAACTACCTACGTGCCTCATCAAAATACCACATTAACGTCTCATAGTCGAAAGCCATGGCACCTCTCTAATTTACAAAGAAAGTTGATAGACATCAACAAAGGAGCATGAATGTACACTGTAAAATCTAAAATGCTAGTGTAAAAAACCCTAATCACATTTCTATATGCCAAAGATATCTTGGGTCTACTGAAGAATATGAACGAAATTCGAAAATAGTGACAATAACTCTATACCACATCAAACCAGGTGACTTGTAGGTATAGAAGAGAACCATCGTTGATGTTGTTGTTAATAAATTTAGAAGAAACAACAAAATAATGATCATACGTAAAAAAGAAACAAATTTCCATCCTGTTGCTACAATCACAAGACAAACGTTTGGTTTGAAACTAAAATGTTTTTACTATAATTCATACTGACTCATATAACATCATCATCACCTTAACTTGGGGTTGTTTGCTTCAAATTTATCATGCTAATTACTTTTATAGAATTACCTAACACTATAATAGTGCTAATTGTGGCAGGGTTTTATCCATGATGCCTTTCATGGCACATCCTTTTTAAAAAAGGAAGAATGAAATGAAAATTATAAACCCACCATCATATTTTTAGAAAAAAAAACATGAGACGGTAATGAGTAAAGATATTATTAGTTCATGTCATGTCCATTACATTATTGATATTGCAAAACCAACATGCAGATCATGGAACATGCCATTCACATTGAGAGGTAAATGATGGGGGTCGGTGGGATAGTTGATGTTGTTGGTGCATAGTTTTCTCATCATTTCCTAAGCATTTATAACCAAACACCTACTTTTCTTTCCATTTTTCTGAACATGAGAAGCATAACCAATGCGTTACACAAAGTACTACGATGTCAACAAAAAAACCAGTAGTTGTATAAAATGAAAGCTCATTTTAGGAAATAAAATCAGATGATAGACCAACAAGTCGATACCTTGCAGCTAGCCACCAAATCCATTTTCACCCCCCTTCCGTTCCCGGCTATGTGGGCAATAAACTACGAGGTCTTCTGAAAGAAAGAAAAATAGTTAATGAACAGATAACAGCATTTAGCTCATTTGCAGAAAAAATAATACTCGTAATTAATCTAACCCACTGAAAACTAAGTCACAGCACATTTTCCATTAATTCGATCCAAATCCATCATAAACTGAAACGAATAATTAAAAATCCACATGAGTTTCCATCGAATTTCGATGAACATACAGTGAAAATGATGCAATTGATGGCGCAGAATAGATGAAGTCTCAATTTTGATGGGTTTGTGGGAGAGCCTGGACGAGCTCGAGGCCGGAAATGAGAAACCTATTCTCTCTCTTTCTTCTCCGCAGCAGAAATCCTTTGCTGTTTTGACCCAGAAGGAAGAAGTCGAAACCAGTAGCTTCCACTGTACCGCGGACGTATCATGGTTTTCTCAAATCTGGTTAATCTCGTAAAAACAAATCCGATATTGTATCACCTACCATGAACCATCAATTGAGCCTTTTCTTGTCTCCTCGTGAAGTCGTGATGGGCATTCGGGATGAGTAATTGAGTATGGTAGGATGGAGGGTATTGGGTTAAGCCGTTTAGGTACTTCGGTTCGATTTCGGTTCTAGAATGGATCGTTTTCGGTATGAACCAATACCGGTGCCAATGAGAAAAATTTTGGTCGGGTTCATGATATCATTTTTTGATATTTTATATACTTGTATATTTTATGTATAGTGTTTATAAATTAGTACACACTTAAAAAAATTACAGATTGTGAAGTGCAAATGCAAAGAGAAATATTAAAAACATGTTTTGAAATTTATTAGTCATACACTCATACAATGAAACAAAATTACAATTAAAAATAAAACAATTAGATATTAATTAAATCAATACACATAGTAATCATATGTATCATCATATGCATATATATAAAGTGGAGCGGATTAAATGCGGTTGTGCCATGTGTCATGCCACATAAACTAGGCTTTAAAGGTGTCATCTTTTCTTTTGTCCACTTGGATACCACATAGCTACTTCTTAGTTATTAATGTTAAATGCAAATAATTGTAAAGACATTTAAACATTGAAAAGTCATGTTCAAAAAAATAAAAAAAATAGTGTGTACACAATTTTATTTCTTTTTACTTTCTAAATATAATGTTCTTAAAATATATATTATTAAATATAACTTGCTTTTTATATTATTAAAAATATTTATAAGATATATGCGATAGAAAATACAGAGTATAATTAATTTGAGGGAAGTTTAGAATAATTGTTTTTTTATTTCAATATGTGTATGTCATCATTTTAAAATACCAAGTAGGGATTAATTTAGTGTGATGGATACCCGGGAATGGGGATATCCAGCCCAACAGGAAGACGGCCCAGCCCAACTTCGTCAAGGCCCACTTGACAGAACCAGGACAAATGACCAGCAAAGAGCGCCTCGGCAGCACTGCGCACTCGGTCCCGGCAGGGTTGGTCATCCTCGGAGCAACCACGGCCGGCCTTCCATCCAGAGGCTTCCCGAAGGCAAGTCAGGCGCTCGGCCTCGGCCACGAGCAGCGGCAGACCGGACCTAGACGAGGGAGCTGGCTTAGTCAGGATCAAGGGGCCCACGATTAGACTCCTGCCATGCCTCTGGCAGAGTTGCTATAGCCAATTAGCCACCCTATTTGTAACCTACTTTGTGTAGCAGTCCTAGGGTTAATTATGTGGTTGGACGCCGCCAGTGAACAACCCAATCTTAGTGGGCCCAGACCGTTGGATTACAGACCAACGGTCGGAACCCCAGTTGTAACTTGTATATAAACATCTTCCCTTCCAAGGGAAGAGGGACTTACGTTCTAACTGATATTCCAACTAGCACATTATTACTCTCAATTTACTTGACCCCTCACACTCTGTGCGCTCGTGCTTAGTTCGATACTCATCCGCCTAGTTACCTAGACCCCCGGGTTCCATAACCCAACATAGTGTATGATTGATTTTAAAATTATTAATTTTAAGTTAACATGTTTATGATTTTATTCAATTCACAAATGTATTTAGGTTTGTATATTTATCTTATTATATTTTGGATATATTGATAACTCATTTTTTGTGTAACTATTAATTCTATTTTGTGACTATTTCAAAATTAGTAAATTTCGTGTACAAAAATAGTTTGAAATTTGTAAAAGAAGTAATTTTTCATTCTCTATCAAAAAAATTATATTTAAAAGCTATCAATAAAAAAATATATTTGGGTGAGTTAAAGTGTATAAAAGCATAATAGATATAGATGAGGTTGAAATGAGTTCATCCATTTAGCCGAGAAATATTAACAGATCTCTGAAATAAGAAATCGAGAGAGTCGCGTTAAGTAGGTGAAAAGAATTTTTTCATGTGTTCACACGTGTATAAAATATACTTACATGTTTTATATATTGAATTATTGATAGTAGCATAGCGAGTTAGCGACTTTAGTACATATTAAAAAAATTTAATTTCACATTTTTTTGAAAATGAAATATAAAATTTATATATATATTTTACGTAAGAATATACGAGTCCGTGTGAAGCACAAATTTGTTTTCAATTTTACATTTTTTCTAAAAATGAAATATAAAATTCATTGATATATTTTTCGTGATAGGTTCTGGTAGCATCACGAACCGTCATGGACTGCATCCACCCCTATGAAGCACAGATTAATTTTTGATTTCATATTTTTTTTTAAATGACATACTCCCTCCGTCCGGGATTAATCTTCTCATTTGGACTTTTTCTCATTTTTATGAAGTGTTGACTTTGGAAGGAAAATGTCCAATATACCCTTCATTTCTTTCCTGTTTTACAAACCCAATCCTGCCCTCCCCTCCCCTGAACTCTGCCAGGGCTAGCACCCACCACCGCCATCATCCCCGGCTCCACCATCGCCGTCAGCTCCGCCAAAATTGACCCAGCCCCAACCACCGTCGCCGTCACCTCTACCACAATTGACCCAGCCCCACCACAATTGCCCCTTAGCTCCAACGTACACCACTCACCATCATTCGCACAATTCATCCCTAGCCGCCACAATCTCCTCCGGGAGAAAGAGAAAAAGGGGAAGAGAAAAAAGAAGGAAAGAAGATGAGAAGAAGATCTAGTACAGATCTACTGTAGATCTGGGAGAGAGGGAAGAGAAGAATTTCGGGAAGAGGAGAAGAAGAAGAAGAAGAAGAAGAAGAAGAAGAAGAAGAGAGAGGAAGAGATCTGAAAAAGAATAGGGGGAAGGAGACCAAGAAAAAAGAAGAAATAGAGGATGAAGGAACGGATGGAATAAGAAAAAGGGAAGGAGAGAAAGATAAGAGGAGTGTGTGGTGAGAAACATGGGACGAAAGAGAAAGGGGAGAGGGGAGAGATAATGTGAAAATGTTAAGTGGGGGTATTTTTGGTAGTTAGTGTATAAAAAATTGAAATGGGAAGATTATTTCCGGACGGAGAAAAATGAGAAATGGAAAGATTATTTCCGGACGGAGGGAGTATAAAATTTATAGATATATTTTACGTAAGAATATTACAATTTTATGTGTACACACCTAAGAAATATCAAAAGAATTTTTTCATGTGTACACGCGTGTATAAAATATACTTACATGTTTTATATATTGATAATGCATCGTAGCATAGCGACTTCAATACATATTCCAATTTATTTTTAATTTCACATTTTTTAAAAATGAAATATAAAATTTATAGATATATTTTATGTAAGAATATACGAGCCCGTGCGAAGCACGGAGAAAATACTAGTTATAATATAAATTATAGAAATTCTACAATTGAGCTAATCAATCGTCAAAAGTGTCACTTCCTTAAGTGATAATAGCTATTATAGATTATGTGTTGTTCGTGAATAACATTTTTTGTTTACGTCAGACTAACAATCATTCCTGATAGCAAACAAACGTCTTGAACGACTCGATACTTAACTGATATGACAATTGATCAATGTTTTTTAGGATCAAACTAAACTCTTGCTCCACCTTTTTGTTTCGTCGGAGCAACAATGCGTATATGCAAGACAATATGCAATACATTAGAGTGTGCACTCTCAAGTTTTGATGTTTAGAGCATTGGAAATGAATACAATTTTGCCCCTGTCAAACGCGAGTTTAACGTCGTTATGGCGGAAAACGGTCCCCCTGTAGTTAAGGTGACTGCTTTAAACATTTAAAGCATAAGAAAAGATCGAGAATAAAGTGGTGCCCCCCCCCCCCACAGTCTAAAAATAGTCGTTGGATACATTTAAAAATATCATTTTCTATTTATATATATATATATATATATATATATATAGGGGCTGGATCAAGTGAGAATGCACTTTGGTGAAAGAAATAAGAATAAAATCTAGCCTTTGGATCTGATGCATCGTGCGGCTCAGATTGCATCCTGCACTGAGATTTTGAGATATTGCATTTTCAAAAGATTTTGGTGCATTTCGACATGATGCATTTTTAAACCATTTTGGTGCACTCAATTTTGATGCAATCCTGGTTCTTAGATCTCACAATCTAAAGCACCAGATTCATTCTTAAATTTTTCATAAGATTGCATTCTCACCTGAACCTATATATATATATATATATATATATATATATATAGAATTTGGTTCAAATAAAAATGAAATCTAATGAAAGAAATAAGAATGAATAATAACCCTTGGATCTTGATCTCCAGCAATTCTCCTTCCCACTTATCGCAAGGGCATTTTTGATTTTTCATCCCAATTTCGTTCTTGCCTTATCAACTGCTCTTCTTCTCCCCAAAATCAGCGCACCATCTTCTCTCATTCCGTTCAGAGTTTTCCTTATTTACACATGCCACCAGCAGTTTCTCTATCTAAGAGTTGAGTCTGGGCAGTGTTCTTGTAACACTATTCATACTCGTCCTTCACCTTGCAATTCCTTCTTGATTTGTATCTCGATTCTCGATATTGTTGGAGCCTTGGAATCGACTTCAACATAGGCTTCCTCTTTGGAGTTCAATTCGATGCTCTTGGGGCCGGACTGGGCATGAATCGAAGGTTAACCTCTCGTAGTTACTTTTCATCTTCGACTTTGAAGGTTTGAATCAATCTCAATTCAAGCTCAATTGAAGTCTAATTTGTAGGGGATTATGAGTGATTTGTGTTACTCTTTCAAGGTTTGAGGATGGAAGTCATTTTCATTTGAACTTAGATTTTTCCATCTTAATTTCATTCTTACCTTATCGGCTGCTCTTCTTCTCCACAAAATCAGTACACGATCTTCTTCAATGTTTGGATTCTGCGGCCATCATCATCCCTCAAATAACAAGCATCCATTATCGCAAGATCTATTCCAAAATTCATCTTCATTATCCATCACTGTCAAAGAATATATCTGGTGGTTTTTCCAAATCAGGTATGATTCATTTAGTTTCTGATTCATAAATTAAATTACATTTTGATATGTTTATCAATTTGATTCTTTGTATTCTTGTTTCTTTTTTAGGTTTTGATTGGTTGTTCAATTTGTGAGCAATTGGTTTATGATGTTCAGCTTTAATTTGTATTTTACTATTTTGGAGCATTTTTGTACATATGGGATTTTTTCAGTTGTATTTTGTTATACACCCTATATCAATGCTATATTTGCTAGATATTCTTTTAAAATTGGTCATTCTTTTCTGCTTTGTAATGTTCTGGGGTGTCTTGCATTTTGAAGTGCATGTTTTGCATTTTGATTAACATCTATCTTTAATATTGCATATGTAAATGGTGAATTAGGTATTTTTTATTATGCACAGATTTAATAGAACGTAAGCACTTTGTTATGATTTTTGCACATTTCAGGATCGTTCATTTTACCCATCATTTGTTTCATATATGACGCTATGTGCTCCTATAAACCATGTTGTATTGAATATTCCCTATCTTGCATACTTGGTTGATAGTGACTATCTCATTTTCTTACTAATAAAGTGAGATATAATAATATGATATGTATATTGTTGGATAGTAATGCATCCTGAAATGTTAATAGTACATCGTATTCATATCCATGGATAAAGATTTATTTTAGTCACGACCTTAAACCATAGTTAGTGGTAACAGATGGATATGTTTCACTTTGGGAATTTGTTTATTACTATGTTGCCTTATACAATTTGAGTAAAGAGAAATGTACATACAAATAAGTGGTTTGACAGTGTGAATTGATGATGCATTACACCTGTAGTATTTATATTCAGTGTAGGTGGGAGACTTACATGCAAGAGCTCCAAAACATAATATACAACCTGATGAAAGGGAACAAATACCATCAAGATGCACCAAATAGAACCCTCGCTGGTTAGTAAGAATGGGTGGCTTATGAACGTGTTAATGTAGAATTAGGGTAAGTGGATCTACCTCGTAACCTCGCAAGTTTGGTTTTAGCTAAAAGTTAGCTGGTTTGTAGCTACTGAATTCATCAACTGTGTTATGTAGGTTTGTAGCTGCTAAAAGAGCATAATCTAGATGGAGATGCATACCAAACAGATGAAAGTGTTGATTTTATTATTACTGACACATGGAAACCAGTGAAGATGCTCATGAGGAGGAATCTTAAGGTCTACAATAAGTTTGGTTATAGCATATCTTAAACACTTGATTTACCTTACTCAAGTAATGTTGAACAAGGATGTTGGGACCGACGTTCTTGATATTAATCTTAGCAATGCGATGGTTTTTGGCTTATTAGTTTTCCTTGGGGCTTAGTTGTTTTTGAGATGGTGTCTCTTCTTTATTTCATCTTTATCTAGTCTTTTCTTTTTGTTTGCTTTTTTCGAGGGGCTTTGGTATGGTCCTCCCCTCTTGTACTTCACTTTTTCTTGTAATAAAATGTATTTTTATTTAAAAAGAAAAATAAAAAATGAAATGGGGTAAGTGAGAAGTGGAACAGATTGATTTATATAGGTCTAAAGCAAAATAAGATGTTGAGGTAGTACAAAAAACATAATATGATCTCCTGGAGCATTTCGTTTGTTACAATTATTTGTATGTTCCGGTCAATATGAGTTCACATCACCAATTAGACTTCAATTCTGATGCCTCTGAGTTTTTTTCTGGTTTCAATGCTTTATTAACACATAATAAATTATGATTCTTGTTATTATTCGCTTCTAAAATGTAATTCTTCAAACACTATATCACATTCATACTCATCATCATTTTTTATCTAAAATGTCAACAATTGGTGTTTCAAATAATGAATAGCATTGGTTCGAACAGTGCACATTGTGCAGTTTATAATGCATAATTGGTAGTTATTAACATTATAACCCCTATTCCGTTGGGATCTTGGGTTATATATCTGTGTGTGTGTGTATTGGTTCTGGTGAGAATGCGATCTTATGAAAGAAATAAGAATGAATTTAATGCTTTAGATTGTAAGATCTAAGGGTCAGGATTGCATCAAAATTAGATGCACCAAAATGGTTTGAAAATGTGTCATGTCGAACTGCACCAAAATCCTTTGAAAATGTACTATCTCAAAATCTGAGCGCATGATGCAATCTGAGCCGCACGATGCATCAGATCCAAAGACTAGATTTTATTTTTATTTCTTTAACCAAGTTGCATTCTCACGTGAACCGGCCCATACACACACCCACCCACCCACACACACACAGATATATATACACACACACACACACACATACAGGACAACATGTCAGTACGAGGAAATATTTTTGTGTCTCAGTCCTGTCTCATTTTAAACGATTTAGAACGGGTTCAAGATAAAATTTTGTCACCCCAAACAAAGCTGAATATTATATGAACGGAGCCAAGATATTTTGGGTTGGGACAACATGCAAGATCGAGATTTGTGCCCACCACTTCATGTTTCGTGTTTTCTCAACGGAATGTTATCAATGGTTGCAAGAAGAAGCAAAATCATCAAGGGGCTCAACCCGACGTACGTATGCGTTCAATTCGTGACCAGAAGGCTGCGCATGAAGTACTACTTAATGACTAACTTTAGCACCCCGTGTATTTTACGAAGGAGGACTTTAACCACCCTTTTTGAATGAGTCATTCATTATTTTCAATATCACTAGAAATGAGTTTAAAGTCCGGAATTTCAAATCTTCTCTCTGTCACATCAGTATTAATCTCATTTAACTTACACCACATTTTCATTAGAAATATTGGGCTTCAAACCAGGGCTTCAAGACTTTCTTTTTTAATATACATTTTATAAAAGTAAATCAATAAGATTTCATTAAATGATTAAATCTAAATCGCAATAATTCATTAAATAAGAATTACATTCAATAAAAAAAAGTACATAAATTTAAAAGCAAAAAAAATACATTAATAAAAAATAAAAAAACATATTATATTTAGCTGTGATCTTGTTTTGTTTTTTCTCGTAATACTTTTTTTTTGAATTCAGCTGACGTATCAAGGTTTATTTCCATTATTTCGAGCTCATCCTTCTCTATCCTCCGTTTATCGTCTCTTCTTTCTTGAGATTGAACAACCGCATTTGTTCAACCATTCATCGGTTGATATCATCGTATAAGGAAACTGAGCTGGACCCAGAACTCGGCCCAATTGAATTAGCTTTCTTTCTTCCGATCGGCCATGGAATGAGGTTCTCGTCGTCACAGTCGTCTAACAATGTAACACCTTGAAACTCAACATACTAGAATTAATTAATTAAGAAGTCTTTCAAACTTTTAATTTCGTTTTTTTTCACTATGCAGTCCTCAATATTAATACGGAGTATATAATAATAGTGTTTATATTGAATACATTTTTGTTGTGTTGTATTTATATACATTATAAATTTATTTTATATTTTCTTTTACTGATTCAAAATACTGTCCGTGCAACGCACGGGTTTACATTCTACATTCTCCATCTATTCCTGGCGTCCTTCATATTCTACATTCTACAGACAATTCGCCCTTCTCCCATATCCATTCTACCATATCCATAAAATCTCAGGTATTTCTTTTTATACACTCCATCTTTCATCTTCGCTTCTTAATCATTAAACTATATTAATTATACGTGTCACAGTACTACCCGGAGTTAAAAAAAACCAATTCACTTTTCCAGATACGAAACACAATTACTGATGTGTTTATCATATATTTATAATATAAATGGTTGATAGTCCAAACCTGAATCAATGTTCCACAGATCTTATATGAGACCTATTATTTTCTGAAATGTTTATGCAAACACCACTATCACATCACATTTTAGATAGACATCTAATTTTTTTTGATAAATATTCTTCTATTTTTGAAATTAATGCAGTAAATGTCACATTGTATCATTATTGAATTTGATTCTTGCTTTTCTTCTTCTTCTCAATTATGAAATGATGATCAGAATGATGGATTCAACTAGTCTGGCTCACAGCAGCTTACTCGACACCAGGATTGATTCTCAGAGAACTCTGTATGTATGCTCAGTCCCTGGCTTTGCTGTGCACATTTTTGGATAGCAGTTTTGCGTGCTTTTCAATCTGGTTACTAAGATATTGTAGGATCTATGGTTGATTAGGAATGCATGAGTTGTGCTTTAAAGGGATCACAAATATAATTACTATTTTATTTGTTGGGTTAACTAAATGTATCTCACTCAATCTTTTGAAGACAATTTTTATTATAAAATATACAGTGTATTGAATGTGATGAGAATTAGCTTCTTTTGTTCAAATTGGACTCTTTTTTGAAGAATAAATTTAGGTGCGTGATTCGTTTATGGGACAGAGGGAGTATTTTGTTTACCAATAATCATTATATAGTGTTCATTGTTCAAACCCTAGCTATGTGCTCAGAAATTCAGATTTTTTTTGAATGAAAAAATTGCTCTTTTTTTAAAAACAGAAATGGGAGTGTACAGTTCATGTGGAAATCTAAAACAGTGGGAAACCATCCTTATCTTACAGGAATAGGCTTTGAAGCCTACTTTCCAAGCACATGTAATCAGCAGAAACATTATTTCTCTAAGCACATGTCTAACATTATGTTTGGTTTGAGGATATAGGAAAAAAAGGAAAAGAAAATTTATTTCTCTTCTTTTCCTCACCAAAGTGGAAGGAAATGTGTTATCTTCCTCTTAGTTTATTTCTTGCCTTCATTTGATTTTCCTTCTATTTTTCTTTTCTTTTTTTATGAAAGCAAATAAGTAAAATTGTTTTTCCATTTCATTTTCTTTTCATTTCTGTTGTGAACTCCTAGAACCAAACATAGTGTGAAAGTCAAATTTGCCTTGGATATCAAGTCTTTAACCTCTATCAAGTGTCACACAAGTTCCCGAAGACAATTTTACCGTTATCCCTACAAAATTTGATAGCAGCCCAGGGATATGCTATGTCAATGACTTGTATAGCCCTTGCTTATACAAAGATTCAGACCAAAGTATGTGGTCCTTAAGGACCTTCCCATGAACGAGTAATTTAGGGTGTGAGGTGCACACAGGGTACCCGAGGTGTGTGTCTCACGAACATAGGCGTAATGGAGGGAATAAAGATTATCACATTTCATGTTGATAATGTGAACTTTCCAAACACATAAAACACAAACCATGCAAAAAATGGAACCAAAAGTAGTGAGGATAATATAAGTTTTATAGTTTGAACTTTGAAGCTATGCTCTACTCCGGAATTTGATAATAAATCAAGAAAGTTTAGTATTGTGTTTATAATCATTAGCATCAGCATCATCATCGTCATCATGGTCTCACTAGCCTTTTCAATATTGATTGCGCAACACAATTTCTCTCACGTGATATATCAAAGTATTTGGTGTTTTTGTATAGGGACCCCTATGTGACAGGCACATCAGTGGTTGGAATTAAATACAAGGATGGTGTACTACTGGTTGCTGATATGGGAGGTAGTAATTATTTCAAATCAATAATGTTAGTTTCAAATAATCGTATCAGTTATGAGCTTAGAATACAACCATGGCTCAAAAGAATGCTGGTTTTTCTGTGATTAAGAAGGCCAGATTATTTTATTTGTGCATCTGTATAACTCAACTGCCAATGCTGCACTGCTGCCTTCATGCATTGTCAATTGAGTTATTTGGGTTGTAGAGTAGTACTAACAACAACAACAACAACAATTATAATAATAATAATAATAGTAGTAGTAGTAGTAGTAATAATAATAATAATAATAATAATAATAATAATAATAATAATAATAATAATAATAATAATAATAATGTGCATTTGAAATAAAAGAGTAGAGAAGGCAATGGCTAGTCTAGTCTACGAGCGACTAACTCTAGATTCTACTACTTATCAAGCTTGTAGGTGCTTGACAAACCGTTACAAGTCCTTACAACATTCAAGGATACCTCATCCTAATATTTTACTTACTCGGACAGACCTCACTCCAAGACTCCGCTTCTCGGAGATCCCCCACTTCAGGATTTCACTCTTTACCTTAGCCTAAGACTTCACAAGAAGAAATATAATCTTCCCAACACTCAAGAATACACTCTTACAATGAATTCCTAAGGCTTAAGTAAAATAAAATGTCTTGGAATCTTTACTTGAACTGAGAGACTTTCGATTTATTATAAAGTACTTGGTCTTCTTCAGCTGTATGTGTCCATTGTGTTTGTCCATTTTGATCTTTGCTCAGCTTATGCTTGTCAGTTATCAAAACCTACAAATCAACCTTTAACAGAACAAAGTCTTGAACTCGTGCATTTTAACACAATTGATATATTATAATTGATCATTTTTTTGTAATATACTACTAATGTTCTTACTATTTTTTCATTTAAAGGTTCTTATGGGTCCACCTTGCGGTACAAGAGTGTGGAGAGATTGAAGCCTGTTGGGAAACATACAATTGTTGGTGCAAGCGGCGAGATTAGTGATTTCCAAGAGATTTTGCGCTACCTTGACGAGCTTATGTAAGTGTCTGCAGTTATATTGTTGTGAATGTTAGTAAGCTTTTTTCTTGCTGAACTTTGTTTTCTACTAAACACTTCATGCGTGCACAGCTTGTATGACAATATGTGGGACGATGGAAATTCATTGGGTCCCAAGGAAGCTCACAAATATCTGACCTGTGTTATGTATAACCGGCGCAATAAGTTCAATCCTCTTTGGAATTCCCTTGTCCTTGGCGGTGTGAAGAATGGGCAGAAGTATCTTGGAACGGTAAAACAGAGTTCATACACACATTACATTCTCTGTTCGTGCATCTAACTTGTCTTACACTCCTCATAGGTAAATATGATTGGTGTGCACTATGAGGATGACCATGTGGCTACTGGATTTGGGAATCACCTTGCTCGTCCCATTCTGCGTAAAAAATGGAATGAGAATATGAGTTTTTAAGAAGGTGTCAAGTTATTGGAGAAATGCATGCGTGTGCTTTTGTACCGTGATAGGTCTGCTGTGAACAAGATCCAGGTACATGATGTTGAGCCAGGGTCTGTTTGGAACCCTTAAAGTGCAAATAAGAAAATAGATATGAAACTTGGAAGGAAAGAAAAAGAATTTTAAAAAAATAGTCCAAACTCCGAACCAAATAAATCAATTTGTTGAAATTTGTTCGAACCTGATTTTATCTGACATCTCTATCATAGAAAGCCAAACATAAGATCTTGTCATTATAAGTCTCTTTGTTTTTCACAAAGGTAACACTGCGTATATCTTAATCTCTTTACCCCAACTTAAGGTATGTTCTATTCATCTTAATTTCAGCTAAAATCTAGAGTTTTTCTATCACTGCTTCATACCCCTCATACGTCATAGTAAGGCAATTGCCCGATTCATGGCATTCAATTGTCAGATTATAAACTATCAAACCGTTTAATTTCTTCACCTTCAAAAGTGTAAATTCGTAAGATGACTTTTTTTTACACAATTGGATAATATTGCAGATTATGAAAATCACTGAGGCAACATCATTCCCGCCGTACTCATTAAGGACTTACTGGGGTTTCACTGCTTTTGAGAACCCATCATCTGGTGCTGAAGGCTCATGGTAATAGTCACCGGCTCACCGGCTCCTAGACGGGATACCAAGAAATGGAGCCCTATCGATGCCGTGGTTCAACAGTCTCTTGTTGTTTTTACACTATTGGTCTGACTTTTAATTGTTTAATTAATTGTTTACTGTTGTCTTAAAAGCCTGATTTGCCTTTATGAACAAAGTTCTATCTTGTTTCCCTATGTGTTTTTGAATTGAGTAATGGTTCCCTGCTCTGGTTTGATGTTCCTCTGTAACTCCCTGTTCTAAATTTCGGGGGAGCAAAAAATTTTACCTGTTCCATAATTTTTTTTATTACATTTTCTTCTTTTGGACATCTAAAAAAACTTTATGAAGTAACAACACGTCACACTATAACAAAATCTAGTGACAATGTTTGTTGATCAACACAAAGTTTTAATGGATACTCACAAAAGTGGTCAGTGCAACAATAATCTGAAATTCTGAATGAATGAAGTTATAGCCTAATGACTATGGATGTACTCCCCCATTAACTTGGGCCTTGTTTGAGAATAACGTTTTCGATTATCGTTATTATTTTGGATAAAATTTAAATAATGTAGATTAATTTTAAAAATGTTAACACTAAATGCTACTATCAGATAATTTTTTAAAACGCTAACGTTAACCTCTAAAGCTGATGCCAAACGGAACCTTGAAGTGTTAAATAACAACTCATACCACTAGTGGTGGACTTTTCTTTTTGATATCTCATTTTGAAAGAAACTTTAATGTTAAACGTGTTTAACTTGAAGCATTTTCTAGATGAGAAAGTCCTCTTGAAAATGTGGTGGAAATGGTTAGTTGTTTATTTGCTAAACTAATTGATCAATTCTTTGGTGGTGCACTGGTGGTAGGCATGCCCCGATCCAACAAGATTATCAACACATTATAATCTAAATTTCATTATCCAGGTAGCTAAGATGTGCACACTTTTGATCATGAAAAAACAAAGAGGCTCTTTTTGTTAAACCCTGCATTTACCGCTCAATACATCACAAACACAAGAAACAACATAAGTTTAATGTTCCATTTTGATATGGTTCATTATGTGTTCAAAATTAATTATTGTTAATAATATTTTTTGCATTTTATATCAAAATAAGTGCATTCGTGATGTTGAATTTCTTTTAGATTGTTTGAGTGTTTTGCAAGCTATCTAGCACACTAGCACGGTGTCCACACTTCTATAGTTCTATGTCTTACTTTGGAGTGTAAGTTGAGGACCGTTATGTTCTTATGGCTTCGTTTAACTCTGTTTCTTAGACACTTGTTCGTTATGTCATGAATAGGCTATCGATGTCCATATTTTTTCTATTGCGAGTTGCGAGCTAACCCCTTAAAAACAATACTACCTCCGTTCCAGAGTATTTGTCTAGTTTGACTTTTTCAAGTCAAACTGAATGAACTTTGAGGCTCAATTAATTAAAAACTACAATCTATATTAGTATAAAAATGATTTTATTAGATTTAGCTTGTTTAGAATTTTCAAAATTGTATTTCGTTATATTAATATGCAATACAAATTGAGAGTAATTGAAGATTAAAGTTTGGGGAGAAAGACCAAAGTAGGACTAAAACATTGAAGATATACCAAAATAGGACTTCCATGTTTTTATTCTCGAAATAGGACTTACATTACCATACATGGTCATATACATTACCAAAAACGTATAGTAATTTGCACATGTACACTGCCACATTACCACAGGGCAAAGTCACATTACCACAGTGCAAAGTTCTATTTCGGAAAAAAAAACATGAAAGTCCTATTTTGGTACTTTTATCTATGTTTTAGTCCTATTTAGGGTGATTTCTATAAAGTTTGTTTAATTTGACTAGAAAAAGTCAAACTAAACGAATACTCTTGGACGGAGAGAGTAATAAATATTAATATGGTTTACATTCTAAGAGAACTATAGCAAGAGAAAGTTTTTACATCTTGCTACGACATTCCTGCTAGACCATATTTTGTTAAAAATGCTTCTTTAGTGAACTTGAGATCGACATCATATTTTGTGGATATTCTCACATAAATTTTTTTTTTTATTTACAAAAAACATTTGCTTATCCACATTTTAGATTCATATATTTTAGATCAGATATTTGATTAAATCATATCACACATGGAATACAATTTGATTTTAACATTCCGGATATTTGCGAATATTCAGAATTTGTACTTAAAAAAATAATATAAAATGTGAGTTTTCTTTTTCTTAAAATGTTAATGCAATTTCTCTTCATGGATTTTGGATATTTGGCTTTTCAAATATATTTGAGAATTATGGTTAACATGAATTATTCTATTTTAATTTCTTGGGAAAATGTGTCCAATTTTTCCGTTGATATAATTTGAAATTGCACATATTCAAGCGTTAGATATGGAACAATTTTTGTTGATATTTTTTTGGATATCTGAAGAATATGATCGGAATGAATCAATCCAAATAAACACCACAATATCTAAGGTACCTCCGGTTGTACCAATTTTTAGGTACAAGCGACTATAAGACAAAGCAGCAAAACTGAGACGACGAGGCAAAACAGAACAATCAGTGAAGGGGAAAAAATTGGGAAACAATGCGATCCAAGGAAGAAATTTGGCCTAGCGGAAAGGTTTTTTACTGTGGCGGTGAGATCTTGTAACACCCCAAAACATGGTCTAAAAGTTATTCTATTATAAAAGTATTTTTAGAAACCATATTTTGACTCAACAAAGCATTATTTCTATGTTTGACCAAAAATGAAGGAATTTTTGGAGTCAATGATTTTTGTTAAGATTGACTTTTATGGATAGGTCTCGAAGAGACGAATCCAACGGTATATTTTATGAATAAATCTGATGTACAGAGGTTCAGTTATGACCGGTAAATTTCACAAATGGTACCTGAACTTTAGCTGGAATTTCGAAGTGGTACCTGAACTTCAAATCCTTTCACAAAAATCCCTGAACTTACACAATCCTTTCACTAATGAGCCATTAGCCCGTTTCTAGTTTAACTTCCGGTCATTAGGGCCAAATTCGAATTTTATATATTTTAAAATTTTCAATTTGACCCCATTTCTTCTTTTCTTTTCTTCCACGCCCCGCCGCCGCCGCCCGCCGGTCAAAGTCGCCGGAAAATGAACTTTTTCCGATTCCGGCAGGACCAATGTCATTCTCTTCGTCTTGAGACGAGGATCAATAATATCCAAACCATTTTGTCTAATTTGGCCTGTAACTTCTCGAATCTGAATTTTTCTACTCGAAAAAACCCTAAAATTCGAAATTGGATCCAAAATTGGGGGTTTTGCAAATCTTCATCAAACCTTGCAATTGAGGGGTCCTTGGAGGTCGCCCGGATGCCACGACCGCATTGGAGTTGGTGCCCGCCGTCAATTTCGCCGGATTTAGCCGGAAAACGCTCCGACCCCCCGGAAACCGCCGGCGGGTCGGAGCGTTTTCCGGCCAACTCTTGCGAAATTGACGGCGGGCACCAACGCCAATGCGGTCGTTGCATCCGAGCGACCTCCAAGGACCCCTCAATTGCAAGATTTGATGAAGATTTGCAAAACCCCCAATTTTGGATCCAATTTCGAATTTTAGGGTTTTTTCGAGTAGAAAAATTCAGATTCGAGAAGTTACAGGCCAAATTAGACAAAATGGTTTGGATATTATTGATCCTCGTCTCAAGACGAAGAGAATGACATTGGTTCTGCCGGAATCGGAAAAAGTTCATTTTCCGGCGACTTTGACCGGCGGGCGGCGGCGGCGGGGCGTGGAAGGAAATAAAAGAAGAAATGGGGTCAAATTGAAAATTTTAAAATATATAAAATTCGAATTTGGCCCTAATGACCGGAAGTTAACCTAGAAACGGGCTAATGGCTCATTAGTGAAAGGATTGTGTAAGTTCAGGGATTTTTGTAAAAGAATTTGAAGTTCAGGTACCACTTCGAAATTCCAGCTAAAGTTCAGGTACCATTTGTGAAATTTACCCCAGTTATGACATTTTAAATATGTAATTTGTATAAAAATAAGAAAAGGTCAAAGATGTGAACTTTTGTAAAATGATTTATTGAAATAAATATTTATATTTAATAATATTGATTGATATACTCTGATTAAAATTAATGTATAGTTAATTAAGTTAAAACTGAGACAGTTTCAGTTGTGGGTTTTTATACGACAGTCTTTTTCATAAAGTTTATTTATATTTTCAATATAGTAATTTATCTGTTTGACTGTCTGATCGCAACGGTGTAAACGGATTTTAATTTGGATAAAGTTGGACCAAAAAGTGTACCCCAATTCAGATAATTTAATCAAACTAAATTGGAAGGAATTAAATTAGCCGCCCCTCCGCTCACCTTAATCGACGGAAATCACAGGCTATCTACGCAACTCCCTCTCCCAGGCTTATATATAGAGCAATTCATTCTTCATCATCTCCACACCAAAATAATTCCATTAGTTAGAGGAGAGTTTAGAGAGTTGAGAGAAGCTGTCCGGAGAGCTTCCCGTCGCCGGAGCAAGCCATGGTGTTCGCCGGAAGTTTCGCCATTTTTCCGCTGGAATCATCGTTTTACTTCGAAGTAAGCCCGTAGATATATCTAGTGACTATAATGTTCGTATAGATCGTTTCTACCTTCATAAACGGTCATTTGGTTGAGTTTTGTGTTTAACATATGTGAATAACCAAGAATCATAAACGTTGAATTTGTTGTTAAAACTTCGAATTGATGCCTCTAAAATGATCTACGAACCTTGGAGAACATTTCTATATAGTTTAATTGAAGTTTGGTGACCAAAAATGGAACTTGAGAAAAATGGGTTAGAGGTTGAAGATGATGAATAGTGAACCTTCAATTTCCTGCATTTTTCCAACGGAACGGACGACCGTTCGGACCCAACGGTCGACCGTTATGAACATTTTTAAGCCCAAAAATGCTATTTTTGAAGCTATAAATTCCTATTTTTATATATACCAATTAATTATGATCAATATAAAAATAATTGTTAAAAATAAAAATGATGTTTTGATAAATAAAATTTTATGTGATAAAATAAAAAAAATGATGTTTTGACAAATAAAATTTTATGTGATAAAATAAAAATGATGTTTTGACAAATAAAATTTTATGTGATGTATGACGGTAAGCTAAGGTGTTAACACTCGATGCTAGGCCGCTATTGTTATTTGATATTGTGATGATTATTATTGATGTTGTTTATGATTAGACTTTGATGAATATTATTATTAAAATAATAATTACGAATGATTAAATCATGTTTAGAAAAATGAATATATTGATGATTATAAAAATGATTTGTATTGTTAAGGATATCTAGAAGAACTCTAAGATATACCCACTTGGAAAATTGATGATGATTATTAAGGATATCTAGAAGAACTCTAAGATATACCTCCTTGACCAATTTATAATTCGGGGTTAAAACGTACGTACGGGATCCAGACCGGATATCACTCACCCGACAGATCACTGTTCGGTTTGGTACGTAATCCACATGACTCTTAGGGTGGATTATCGATTCTTGTGTTCTGCATTAAACTATTTATAGTTTAAGGGCCTGGTTAGAAATATTGCCTTAGACTAGGAATAGCTAAGAGCTTGTATAAAATGATTTGGCCTTAGATTAAAAATAATTTAAGAGCACTGATGAAATATTTTGAATATTGAATATATCATGAAATGACTTAAAATAAAATATTATGAATAATGTAAGCTTGAAATATGTATTGTGTGCATGATATCAAATGGTTAATTATGAATTGAGATTCAATTTATATGGATGTTCGATGCATTATATATGCTTACTCAGCTTCAACGCTGAGCGTGTAGTATGCTTTATTTGCTACACGCAGGTAAACAAAAAGAATGATGTGATGGAATCCTGGCAGCAGACGGAGCGAGATGGTCAAAGTGGATGTGTAAAATGAATTAAAGTTTAAAAAGACATAATATTATTATGTTTTGTAATTGTTATTTATTCAACTTCCGCAACATTAACTACTCTGTTATTATTCTGAATACTTTATTATGAAATAAAGTTTTAAAATGCTTGAAACCTTTTGAATGTTTACAAATACCAAGTTTATACTTTAGTCCGAAAGGGGCTGCAGACCTGGACGGATTGAGGTGTTACAGATCTGATCTGGACGACGGCAAGAAGAATTGAAGCACAATGATACAAATCGAAATGGGTGGGACGATGATGATGACGATCAAGATGAATTTGGTGGAGAGAGTGGTATATATTTGGAGGTGGTATGAACGCTCAAGAGACTTGGAATGAAAGTTACATTGTTTCAAAATAAACATTACGTTGTTTTGGAATGAATACTATGTTATTTTAGAATGAACAATACTTTGCAATGAATAATATACTCCGTATTATTTAAGAATGAATATTACATTGTTCCTAAATCAAATTAAATTGTAACAAACAAATGTGTGAAATAAACACTACTTAACCAGAGAATGAATGCTACATTTATTCAAAATGAACATTTAGTGGATGCATCTGACCCTTGGTACATCCGGTTTTATAATATTTGCCGTACTCAACGAACACCCCTCTAATTAAAAATCAGTTTTTAAAAAAGAAGAAAAAGAGCATTTTCGGGGTTTCCTTGTGCTGCAAACAAGCTTTAAACTCCAGCCCGGACCCGGCCCATGTGGTGCCCTAGAGCATCCAAGAAAGCAGCCTTCGGCCCAACGAATTAGCCAACTCAATATCTGGACCGCCCAAGCATTCGATCCAACGGCCTATTCAAAACCCTAGTTTCGCCTGACGTCCCGAACTTCGTTTATAAACTGCCGAGGGCTCATTTCATTTCGCTCTTCACACTTTCAATCTCTCTCTTGAAGCCGCTACTCTGCATCTGAGCCGAAGAAGAGGTCCGTCTCTTCCGCCTTTCTCTTTGATCTATGATAAATAATTGTTATGTGTTCGTCTGAAATTTCAATCTGTTATTATATTTGGCGCTTCTCTTTGATGTTTGTTAATTGAACAATAAGTGTTCGATATTCATTTCTATTTTGTTATTACCAGCATGACTTGGATTCCGAGGAACTCATGTATCGATTCGATGTGATTCTTCATTTTTTGGAGTTTTGACGATTACATAGTTTTTCTATGTTAATATCATAATCTGTTGATAAAAAATGGATCGACTTGATATATGACGTATTGGATCCAACTACATCGGTTGACTAGGTTTGGCCAGATGGCTATGATAAGATCGGATCGAATATGCTGGCGATTTTGTTGTTCATATCAATCTTATGTCTGTAGTTGTTTGTTTTAGTCTTTCACTATACATTTCCTCAAAAGTTTTTCTCTCGAGGCATTCAGTGATTGTTTTGTCATATCGTCTAATTTCTGTGCGTCTAGATCTGTTTCTCTGGATCATGTGAATGATCCCCTCTTGGTTCAGATTCGTGTTGTGAGATTAATTTTGGTCCTATGTGATGGGTTGTTTTTGCAAATCTTGATCTTAATCGTTGTTATACTTGGGCTGTTAAATGTTCAAAACATTTGACTAGTAATTTGGAATGGAACTGTTTTTAGTGCCAACTTTTTAAATAAAATTTGAGGTTTATGTCTCCTGATCGATGCAATGAGAATGATTTGCCTTACAAGGAATATTTTACTCTAGAAATTTGAAACGGAACTGATTTGCCATATATATGAATGGGATGCCCTCATATTTTCTCAAAACGTCAATATTTTTCCAAAAATATTATTAGCTTCAATCTATTAGTGTTATTCTAATTTTTAGTTGGAGATGTGCTTTGATTTGGAAGTTGCTTTTATTTGGAGGATGTGATTGTTGATCCATTTCAGTGTAATCCTCTGTTTGAATTGCAGTTATCTGTAGTTATCAACCATGGGTAAAGAGAAGACACATATAAACATTGTGGTTATTGGCCATGTCGACTCTGGGAAGTCTACTACGACAGGACACTTGATCTACAAGCTTGGAGGAATTGACAAGCGTGTGATTGAGAGGTTTGAGAAGGAAGCTGCTGAGATGAACAAGAGGTCATTCAAGTATGCCTGGGTTCTTGACAAGCTGAAGGCGGAGCGTGAGCGTGGTATCACCATTGATATTGCATTGTGGAAGTTTGAGACCACAAAGTATTACTGCACAGTTATTGATGCTCCTGGACATCGTGACTTTATTAAGAACATGATCACTGGAACCTCACAGGCTGATTGTGCTGTTCTCATCATTGACTCTACCACTGGAGGTTTTGAAGCAGGTATTTCCAAGGATGGTCAGACTCGGGAGCATGCTTTGCTGGCATTTACCCTTGGTGTGAAGCAAATGATTTGCTGCTGCAACAAGGTTTGTTGTTATGACCCACAGTTTATTTTAGGCGCAGGCTAGATGTATTTATGCTGTTTCATGTAATCCCAATTATTTGATATGAACCTTGTTTGTTTACCTTTGTGATGTCTGACAGATGGATGCAACAACCCCCAAATACTCCAAGGCCAGATATGATGAAATTGTGAAGGAGGTGTCCTCATACCTGAAGAAGGTTGGGTACAACCCTGATAAAGTTCCCTTTGTCCCCATCTCTGGATTTGAGGGAGACAACATGATTGAGAGGTCAACCAACCTTGACTGGTACAAGGGCCCAACTCTGCTGGAAGCTCTTGATCAGATCAATGAGCCAAAGAGGCCTTCTGACAAGCCACTCCGTCTCCCGCTTCAGGATGTTTACAAGATTGGTGGTATTGGCACTGTCCCTGTTGGACGTGTTGAGACTGGTGTTATCAAGCCTGGTATGGTTGTGACTTTTGCCCCTTCTGGCTTGACAACTGAAGTTAAGTCTGTTGAGATGCACCACGAGGCTCTGACTGAAGCACTCCCCGGAGACAATGTTGGGTTTAACGTGAAGAATGTTGCCGTGAAGGATCTGAAGCGTGGGTATGTTGCCTCCAACTCCAAAGATGATCCCGCCAAGGAAGCTGCCAACTTCACCTCCCAGGTCATCATCATGAACCATCCTGGTCAGATTGGAAATGGATATGCCCCTGTGCTTGACTGCCACACATCCCACATTGCTGTCAAGTTTGCTGAGCTTGTCACCAAGATTGACAGAAGGTCTGGCAAGGAGCTCGAGAAGGAGCCGAAGTTCCTCAAAAATGGCGACGCTGGTTTTGTTAAGATGATTCCCACCAAGCCAATGGTTGTCGAGACCTTTGCCGAGTACCCGCCACTTGGTCGGTTTGCCGTGAGGGACATGCGTCAAACAGTTGCTGTTGGTGTCATCAAAGCTGTGGAGAAGAAGGACCCGACGGGAGCAAAAGTCACCAAAGCTGCTCAGAAGAAGAAATGAGCAATTGTTTCCGACCTCTAGTAGTTCTTCCTACATGGATGAGCTTCTATTATCATCTATTATCTGCTTTATGTTTCTTGAATTTAGTTTTGAACATTTTACCAGTTTTGAAAATGGCCCCAAAGGATTCTTCCATTGCGGTGGTTCTCTAGCCTCCATGTGAGGATAGTGGAGGAATTGAGCAATCTGTTTTGTCTCTATAATCATCACAGATTGCTTGGTGCCAGTGATGGAAGCTCTTTCTTTGGAAGCCATCTCGCATTTTATGTTGATGAGAGGGTTTACTTTTGGTTGAACGCTCTATTATTTTCTGCAACTTTTTTCAGTCAATTTTCTGTGTCTGTTTTCCTTACATTTGCTTGGGTTTGCTGGGTCTTTTGTCATATGACAAATGTGGTTGGCTTGTTTTTTCTGAGATTTTGAGGTGTTGTCTTTGTTTTATGACTTTGCTGTGCTTAGCTAGTCTTGGAACTTTCTGTTCATATAGCTAGTTTTAGGCGTTTTAGCAGATAGTCTTGAAATGTTTTTTAGGCATTTTAGTGAATTAGTGTCTTTTTAATAGTGGCAATCAAGCAGAAGTAGAAGTTGACACCCAAAGAGAACGAACTATTAACGAACAAGAAAGAAAAGAAAAAGATTGAACATAGAAAGTTCAAAGTTGAAACAACCATACAAGCTTTAAACTAGTCTGTAAGGGATCAGAAGATGAAACGGCACAAACATATCCACGCGACCTTCTTGGCATCATCATATCATCTTAAGCACCTGTTGCACTGATGGGGAAGCGGTGGCCGGGGGCAAGATGGTACTTTCACTTTGAGCTTCAAGAATACTGTCGAGCTTCTCTTTGCTCAACCCGCCAAGAGCGGTGGCCAACTCCCGCCCTTTCAACAGCTGCAGCACCGACCCCTGACCCGCCAGGAATTGCGGCCCGTTGTCTCGGGCTGACGTTGTGAAGCCGAAGAACACGAACGGGCCGTTCCTCGATGCGATCTGGCAGAAGGGGAAGAACCGCGGCACCAGGAACACGTCCCCTTCCTCCACTTGGGCTTTCATGGCCAATGTCCCGTTGGGGAACACTATTTGTACCTCTCCTGTCCCTCTCAGCACGACCCCGTACTCGCTCGCTCTTGGGTTTATGTGTGGCGCCATCATCGATCCCTGCAGTCATTATTTTTAAAGTGTTTTTCTAAACATCAGAATACCAACACAATGTGTTGATAAAAACTCAGACTTTAAACTTTCTTGACAGATCCTAACGCTAATAAATGTTGCCGAAGTGTAGAGATGGATGACATACCGCGGATAGATTGACGAGGTAAACAGTGATGTCGGGGAGCTTGAGAGACGAGTAATCGTCTCCACCAACAGCTAGACTCCATCCGTAGTCATTGCTGAAGTCCGGTTCGGCTTCGAAGATATTGTACGATTCGGAGGCCTCCCCGCTCCCACTTTCTTCCTTGTTGCTCCCACTTTCTTCCTTGTTGCTAAAGGGACCCAACATCATCTTTGTCATCACCAATGCCTTCTTGAAAGCCCATCGCCAGCTTCGCTCGTTGTCATCATCTTCACGACCAACACCCGCGAACCTCTTCAATCGAGCCAGTCTCTCTTCCTGTTTCAGGTTCATAAAACAGTCCCACGCATCTGAGGATTGCGAGTGTTTCGATAATGGCACGATTGGACCGGACAGATTTGCCCTTAGAAGTTTCGTGAGATCTGTCCCCGACACCTGTGGCAGTAGTCAAATTCGTAGGTGCTAATATGAGTACATTCTTGATCACAAATCATAGAAAAAGGGAACGGGTGAGATTTATGTGAATACCAAGAAATATGAAAGAAATTATCTACTATATATACATAGTTAATTTGGAAATTATAGACTACACAGTTAAAGCTAAAGATGACGACTCACATTGAATGCAGTTGATAGCGTCTTGAAATCAAACCCAGAGAGGACAGAGGTTGGATGTGCTCCGCCACCGATGAAGTAAGGCTGAAAAACACACCTTAATTTAAGGCCAATTCTATAGAATATTGTTACAATATAACATTTTTGCATCATAACACAGATTGGATTATGTATAGTTCAATTTTGGTTTGTGCAATTTGGTCAGAAGACGTGTTGAGTTGTCTCATCCCACATCGGCTTAACATGCCAATATTGTGATACATGTAATAGTTTGGATTCCTCAACCTCTTGAGTTAACTTTTGGGGTTGAATTGGGTCCAAGTCTATTATTTAACAAAACGTAACATTCTTTAAGTGGCTCCTTCTAAAGGTTTGAAGTTTTTAACCTAGCTCAATATTGAACCTTATTGCGCCAAGATATGTGAGAATTTCTTTTGTTGAGGATTGAAGTCGAGTTCAACTTGTTTGGCAAACCGGTCGAGAACTAAACCAAGCTTGAACTAAACCCAAAATGCCCATCATATGACTACAATTAACCAGATTTTTCAAATAAGCGTTTCCTCATGTACGTTCTTGTTTGCGTACTTGAAGATGTCCCATACTCATTCCCACATTTTGGACCCCGTGTATTCGTCCCCGTTTCGGTGTAACTTAGACTAGCAAGGCGGTTCCCATTCATGGTTAAAGAAATACTCACTCCATAAAGAGTAGTAAAAAATAGCTTGTTAGAACAAAGAAATGGGTACAGACCTGGAAAGAAGGGGAGGGGAGGGAGTGATCGGAGCCCCTAACAATGCTGCAAATGACACGGAGTCGTTGGCCCTCGGCGGTGTTCACCAAATAGAAAGCGGAGCCCGCTTCGATGGTGTAGATATCGCCGGACTTCAACTCTTTTTCCACCAACTCATCCTTGTAAACATGCCCTATTCTTGCTTCCCCTGCAACATCATCATATAAATTAAATTCCATTTTTAACAAAATTAGATTCTTGTTCAAAAATCAATAAATATACTCCTTAATTAGCTTCCACCCCCATATTAAATTCATGGATTAATGAATTCACTGAGTAACAAGTACTTGAAGCAGAGTTGTTAGGAGCTATATAATATCCCAATTTTAAATAAGAACGTTTTTTTCGAGCCTTGCACGTGAAATCTTAATTTTTTAAAACTGGGTGGCGCTGAGTTTCGAACTCGTGACCTCTTAGTCAACGAGGCTCTGATACCATGTCAAGGAACCAACTCAACCAAAAGCTCAAGCTTGTGGTTGTGGCCCAGGATCAGTTATTTATATTCTAACAAGAATAACAAATTTTATTTAAAGATGAATAATAAATATTGTGAATTTATTTTGGAAATGGAAAGAATGACTTTTTTCCGTTCAATTTTATGTCGACAGAGACTTAAGAGTTTCAATTGGCGACCTTGTTTGGGAACAACGTTTTCAATTAGCGTTAGCGTTTTGGATAAAATTTTAATGTCGCAGATTAATTCTGAAAAACTAACGCTAAAGGCCACCGTCGGATAGCTTTTTCAAAACGGTAACGCTAATCCTTTAACGCTGATGCCAAACGAGGCCGACATATAACAAATCACAGTCATGCACATCGTTTAATATTTTTCTAAAGAGCAATCCTACAAAGAGAAATTTACTTAAATAACACTAAAACATAATGATTTTTCCTAAATAGCACCACATGTGTTTTTCTTCCCAATATAGTACTTTTAGTCATTATGCATAATGATTTTTCCTAGATTTTTTAGTCATTATTCCCAATATAGGGAATAAAACAGTTTAAGTGCTATTTAGGGAAATGACTTAAATTTTAGTGCTCTACAAATTGTCTTTTATAAAAGGTGACTTCCCATATAAACTCCAGTCTTAAAATATTACAGTACCTTAGTTATCCTTTATATATGAAAATCATTCTATAACCATTCTATTAATTCTATAAAAAATCCACTATTATAAAAGAAAGTGGATCGTATTGGAGAGAGAAAGAGATATTACCTCCGTTATTGGATATTAGTATAATGAAATACAATTTTGAAAGTTCTTAATACGATAAATCTAATAAAGTCATTTTTATGTTAAAATATATTACGATTTTTATATTTAATTGAAGCTCAAAGTTTGTCCCGTTTGACTCGAAAAAATCAAACTGGACAAATATACTGAGACGAAGAGAGTAAAAGAGAGGAGTTTAAACACTTTTATATTAAATATTGATATTAATTATCAAAATATTGAAATATAAACCGTTTAAAGTCAAATAAGAAAGAAATGTATGGACGAAGAAGGAAATATAAATAATTACCTAAGGGAAGGAAGAGGACGAGGTGGGAATCAAGAAAGTGAGGGAGGAGCAAGCTTTTAGGCTCCATAGTGATGAACCCAATATCCATCGCCTTCTTCTCACCGCCGCCGCCGCCGCCTCTCACCACTCTGATGACTCCCGCCTCCGTTCTTGCCGCCTCTTCCTCCTCCCGCAACATGAACTCCGCCTCTTTATCTTTGTTCCTCCCCCCACCGCCACCGGTCCCCGCCGCCGCCGCAGAACCACCCAAGAGTAGCAGTAGAGACAGCAACAAGAGGTGAATAATCTGCTTCTTCTTCCCCATCATTTAATTTTTCTTGAGTCAAACTCAACTCAACTAAACTCCTTTAATAATTCAATATTCTTATGATGATTAACAATACCTGTTATGAGTTCTCGAGGATTTGATCTCTAAATCATATATATTCTGAGGTGGGACGGTGGGTGGGCAGTGGCGGACCCAAGAATTTCGGGAAGTGGGTTCACATTTTGTGCACAAAAAAATGTTGATATTTGTATAACAATAAATTTAAAACCTTAAAGGTAAAAAAAGTATCAATAAATAGCATTCTGGAATTAATATTGTGAATTATATGCAATATTTTTGAAATACGGTATAAAAATATAATACGCTCATTGTTTTAACCAAAAAAATTAAAGAACTAAAGTAGTAATTCTAGACATTTCTTCAAATACTAAGTATATCTTAGGAATCCTTTTAAAACAATTAAACTTGTTCATACATTTCAAAAAAAAATTGAACATTTTATAATTAAGTTTCATAATGAAAGGTAAATCAGTTTTCCAAATCTAAAAGAATTAAAACATAAAATTCTACACGACTATAGAATGTGTCATCTCTTCCATTTTCAAAAAATAGCACCTAATCACATATAAATATACTCTCCTTGGATGCCCTTAGTCTACATATAATATCTAATTATATATTACTACTAATAAATAATTTTTTTTGGAGTGGGTGCAAGTGACCCCACTGCAACCACCCTAGGTCCGCCCCTGTGGGTGGGGGTGAGGAATAAATAATACTCTCTACGTACGGAAATAATTTTTCCATTTGACTTTTTACGATCTTCAATATATGTTATACTTTGACCATTAATATATATATATATATATATATATATATATATATATATATATAGACAGATATATTTTATAAAAATTTGATATTTCAAAACCACGTTTCATTTGGAACATATCGACATTAAATTTATTATATTATAAAACAATACGGAGTATTTTTTTTCTACAAGTCAGAGTCAAAGTTTATAAACTTGGACCAAGAATTGTTAAACGGGAAGAATAGGGAGAGAAGTGACTAAGTGAGAAGAAGTTGGAAGGGGAGACAGGTGGAAGCCATGCATGCATGCAATGCTAGTCCATCTCTGCATGCACATCACGAAGCAACTTAGCATTTACTCCGTCGTCATCTTTGGAGTTCGGTGTGAAAAGTTTCTAACTTTTATTATCAAATATAAAAAAATATACTCCCTCATCCCTTTAAACATGGAATGTTTTGATTTTGAAGAGATTTAAGGGGAGTGCATTTTTGTATTGAATTTCCAAAAATGTCCTTTGATGTGATGGGTAAAAATAAAATTTGATGGGTAAATTATTAGTAAAAAGGTATGACGTGATAGATAGGGTATGAAAAAATAAGGGATAAAAGTGAATTTTTAATAGAAATAGGAAGTGTTTTTTGGAATAGATGAAAAAAGAAAGGAGAAAGATTTTCAGGAACGGAGGGAGTAAATTTAACATCAATAAATTTGTTTTGAAATAAACTTTTAGAATAATATATTTTAAAAATATAAAATAATATTTAAACAAAGATATTAATAATCAAACTAACACATTGGAGACCGTGAAAACAAAAAGAAAAAATTCTAGGACAAAGCATTAGAAGAATTTTCTAGATCTGTGTCCGATCCGAACCTAATATAATTAAAATTAAAACTCATCAAGCCTGGTCCGCATAAGTATTCTCAGGTTTCGGCCCGACTCGTATTCCACATGTTATGTGTGATATTGTTATTACTCCATCCATTCTTGAAGATTTGTATACTTTTGATTTTCTGATCAAAATTACTAAACTTTAGCTATAAATTAAATAAAAGTAATATTAAATATTGATACAACAAAAATTTTATTAGATTCATATTTTAAAATATTTTTAAAATATTATTTTATCTAATTCATAGATAATATATTTATTTTATTTAATTATAGGTCAAAGCTTGAAAATCATTGACTATTGTTAGATGATATATTTATTTAATAATAGTTCCAGACTAGTTTGTAATTAGAGCATGTTCTTTAAGACTGAAAAAAAAGAGCTGGATGTAAACATCACTCAAAATAAGAAGTGATGATAACTTATTAGTTAGGATAATAATTAATAGAGATAAAAATAAGTTTTTAATAAAAATGGAAAAAGAAATTTTGGAACAAGGAAAAAAGAGACTTTTTAAGGACAGAGGGAGTACTATTTAGGGTGACATTTTTTAACTTTTTATAACCCAATAATTTGAGATCAAGATGGGTGATTAATATGACGCCATAACTCATAAGAGAACACTTTAAAATGTCAAAAAAACTACCCTGAGGTGACACAAGAAAACATGAGGACCTTGGTGATTTTTAAAGAAACATGAGAATCTACAAGTCTTTACGAGAAAACTCGCGTCATCTTAAAGTAGTTTTTTTTTTTTGTAAAAACGTAAAAAAAGATGGCAAGGAAATATGGAAGGACAAAGATGCTACCTCTATGAAGTCAAGAATATGTTGGATAGAAACGGCTTTTTACAAGACTGGTATATTCATTCATTGCCTACCCTACACTAACTCTCATTTAAATCCCTCCACCAAAGGGCAAAGACCCAAAACTTCTCCCCACATGCATCCTTTATTACTACTACTCACTTCAGAAGAATTATTTTCGGTTCATGACAAAACAGACACAAGTTTACCCCCTCAAGTGAAGAACTGCACGACCCCATAAACGGTGACGGGCGGGTTAATCTCAACACGCTTGGCCTCTCCCGCCTCAAGCAAAAGAGGCAGTGACTTGGCCTCCACGGGTGCCACCCCATTGAGGGTCCACAACGTGACGTGGGCCCATTCGTTCTTCGAGCAAAGCTTTTCACCATCAATGGAACCGATGGAGGCCTCAAGTGCAGCCACCCTTTCTGAGAATAACAGTGCAGTCATTTGCACGGGCACTTGTTGGTCCACAAAGGGAGCGTAGCTTGCAAGAGCCGAAACACTGTGGCTTCCCTTGTGAGCAAGGGTCACGTGGGCCCTTTGAAGCCGGCTTTCCAAGTTTTTGTCCTTCAGAAATGCTTGAGCTTTTGAATCCTTCTTACTCACCTGTCCAAACAACAGTTCATTATGTTAGGGTTAAGTTTTATGCTCATGATGGTGAAATGTAGAATGATATACTTTTCCCGCGTTACTCAATAGGTACTTGGTTGAAGGCCGAGTAGCAATAGAACCGATTACTCATAGTAAATTTTGAAACAAATTCTTATGTGCCATACATTTCTAATATAAATAATAATATTACTTGTAGAAAGATTAATATTATTCTGAAGATCCAGTCATCCAAATCAACAAACCCAGCCCAAAAATGAGAAAAAAATAAGATGTGCAAAAACATATTATGTTGTGTGTGGAGTACTTGTGTTTTGAAAAAAGAGCTAAATTTGATTTTTAATATCCACTCTCGTAACACTTTGATTATTAAAATACATATTTATACATTCAAATAATTCATTTTAAAAATATCAAATAATGAAAACAATGAACATCTAACAAAATAAATTTCGGGGCCCTATGCGGCTGCACACCCTCCGGGTCACCCCTACAAATCAAAGTTTAAGTGCCATTTTGGCAAGTGTTATTCACTTGGTATGACTGGTTGAATTGGCTGAATTTTCTGAACAAAAAAGAATTTGGCAACTCTCATTTCAACAAAAAAAGTCAAATTATTATGCAGAAGAGGCCATTTTTGGCTGCCAAACAGACTACAAGTGCCGAACTAATATTCTAGGTTATAAAAAAACCCAATTCCTAACATCTTTAGTTCAAGAAATGTATAATCTAAAATCATACACCTCCCATAATTTTTCTTATTACTTTGTTTTTTAAGTTTTGGAAACACAGAGAAATGTAAAAAGAGGGGGGAATACGACTTACATTATCTAGAAGCCTTTTAATATCCGTAACAGGCAACCTGATGGCAGCAAACACTATTGTTCCAAGCTTCCGTTTTTGAATTAGTGGTGCCCCACTCTTAGCAATAGACCTCAGTTGATCCAATACCTGTTTGACAACTTCTTCAAAAGGAACCTGCAAAATACAGTATTATAACACCACACCAATTACGCAGCAGCAGAACTTTACTGGTGGAAAGAGCATATGATCACTTTCATGTCAATATTACAGTTTCCTGAAACAGTAGGAGAAACCCAATGGAATCCCCCCACCCCCCTTGCTTTTTTAGAAAAGTGCAAATAATGAAATCATGGTGTAAGTTGTGTAACATCTGCAGCAACCTGTATTGAATTAAGATAATCAGCATTTGCAAATAACACATCTCGTAGCTGTTTCTCCCATTTAGCCCACTCCTTTGCATATGTCCCTTTTGTTGGCTCCAATCTGCTCGAACACAGAAAATAGTTTTATTACGTACTATTTAGATGTCCGTGGGGAAGGGGTTAGTGAAAGTTGACGTAGAGAAGTAAACACAATCAAAATGAATTGATAAACTCATTTCCAAGGATATATAGAATAACACTCAAGCAATATTGTATTCAGTGCGGCAACACATACAAAAGAGACCTATTTAATTATAGTACAAGACAATTTCTCGCATTAATTAAATTTTAAATTTATCTTAACTGCAATAACATTACTGCCACAAGCATTTAGGGGTCTTTTTACAGATGTGGGCTAAAACCCTTATTCTACAAAGTGATTCGCTTGTTTATTGAAAGAACGGAGTCATGGAATGGTTCCTCCTACCACTTTTCATCAGTGCATTATTTGCACATAAGTTATAAGGTTTCACTCCAAGTTAATGTGGAGAGGGCATACTATGTTCCAGAGGAAGTATGGTAGAGCCAGATGTAAGCATGTGTTATTACACCACACCAATTACACGCCTTGGAGGAGTAAACCTACAATCTAAGCCCGTTTTTGGGAGCATGTCGGTGTCATGGTCCAGCGGGGCTTCAAATGTTAAACCACATTGGGACTTCTCAAAACCACATTAACTATTTAATCAATTTTGCACGTAACATAAACTCTGCTCATTCCAAATGGCTTTTGGTTCAAACTGTGTTTGACCACTGTCATACAACACCACCAACAAGTCCAGAAAAATCCCACAAAAAGTAGGAAATAATCAGGGCACTTTAGAATGTAGTTAACACAACAAATTCACTAGCGCACTCTTATCAGCACACACAATCAGCCACCTTGCTTCTTTAATGAATTATAGCTTGGACATGTATATAACAATATAAGCATTATAAATCACAGAAAGAAATCAGTGAAAATATAACTATTTCAGTTTAACAATTTGTTGAGCTTTAACAAGAATTTTATTCAAGGGTTAAAGGTTTTGAAACACACTGTAAGGTAAAACTTAGAAAGTCAGGAAAAAGTTTATGAAGGTCTTGAGTGAATACATCAAACCAGTACACTTTTATAACTAAGATTTGTAATAAGGCAATTCATAGTGCAAGAATGAAGAAAAGAGAAAGAATGAAAGACTCTACCAACTACAAATAACTAAAAGACAAGTATTTTGCTCACCTCCGATGCCTGCTAGAATGAAGATTGTATAACTTCATTCCCTCCTCCAGAATAGACTTCAGTGATTGTGGTAAAGGTGGCCTTCACATTGTAGAAGAATGCAAACATTTTTGGGAAACGAACAAAAGAATAAAACCCAAATAGTTGATTATAGAAATGACATGTGGCAAGCAAAACTCACAAGCCAATACCATGAATGATATTCAGTCATGTAGCTAGAAGTGAAACGAGAACTTTTATATCAAGTAAAAGCCTCGAGGTACAAAAATTATAAGCAAAAAATCTAAGCACAATCGTTTTAATCAGATGCATTATTTTTTTGTTTTATGCCATTTCCAGAACTTCAATCACGCTATACCACTAACAATAACTAAGGTTCTCATTATTGAGAAACTTCTATTTAGTTATGTTGCTATTTTCCAAAGCACAAGTGATGCAACCCTATTTCAACAGATATAAATGAAATGGATGTCATATGGTTCATACAGAAATCAATACTATTAATTACTATCCCAGGACAAGAAAGCAGGAAGGATGAGAAAAAACTAGGCAAAAAAGCTGTTAAATTTGATAGCAGATTTGGGAAGTCATATTTGGTTGGGAACTGAAATATCTTTCATTTCCATGGTTCTCTAGATATCTACTTTCAAATGCCATTAGGATTGGCTTTACTTCGGCTAATACATTTTGTGTCCAGACAACTCATCCCTTTGAAAAACAATTTCAAACCAAGAGAAGACACAACAAAAAAAACACGCAAACAGCAAAAGTGAATAAACACAAACAGATTGAAGATAATTTTAATCACAATGCATAAATGGGAGAATGAGATCATACTGACCTTTCGGGTTTTAGTAAAGGTATTTTGACAAGGGAGCCAAAACGTCCAATAAGATCAGTCTCAAACTCTTCGCGACTCTATAAAAAAAGGACAAATATGTGTGAATACAAATCTGAGAAAAAATGCATCACCTATAACCTAAACAGTTCAGCATCTTTACCCTGCCATCATAAAGATCATAAAACATTAATAATACATAGCCGGCATTTGGAGACGACTTGTCAAGATTTCCCTGTGAGACAAAAAACTAGAGTTACCAACCAAGGAATCCAGTAGGGTAGAATACTAGAATGCTATATAAAAAGGCAGAGTAACATACTGGATGATTAACACGATGTAGTACTCGAAATATGAAAACAGCTAGAGCATCAAGCGAAAATGGATTTCTTTCAGTTCCTGCATGTTTGTAAAATTAAGATTCAGAAACTGCACCTGTTATAAATCCATATAGATTCAACCTAAATCTGCTACCTTTACAAACAAAAAGTAAAAAACGGGAAAGAAAATTTGTAGCCAACATAACCTCGTGTAAGGACATATGATACACACTGGAGTAGAACACATTACGATAAGAAGCACTGCTGATCAAGTCATATACTCTTTTGCTTCTGTTTTGCTTCATTATTCCATATTACCATTACTTCAGTTTAATATAATGATTTGCAGTACCCAAATTGTCTGACCGAACTGGGTTTCATTGATCATATAGCATACTAAGAGGTGCACAATGACAATCTAGAAAGACAGATGATGACACCAGAGACATTTTGAATGAAATAATGATCTACTAAGTTAAAAAATGGAGACCTTCTGGAGAAATAAATAATGTAGCAAATGAGATACTGGAGGCATTTTGGAATTAATAAAAGATACAGCAAATGAAACATTAGAGACAACCTGAAGAACTGACAACTACGCAAATACAAGCAAGAGACATTTTGAAGGAAAACATAACAATAAACTCCATAGTCCCATAACAATATACTGGCACCTGTAGTGATATTGCAAAGTGGCATTGTACAATTGCCCAAGTACAGACTAAACATCATAGCAGTATTGAAAAGAAAACACGTTTACAGAAGCCACAAGTGCATGGAAATCTTGCTGCAGAACTTAGAAAAAATAATACTCCCTCCGGTCCTAAAAACATGGGAGTTATTGATTTTTAAGAGATTTAAGGGAATTGTATTTGGTATTGAATTTCCAAAAAAAGTCCTTTGATGTGATGGGTAAAAGTAGGATTTGATGGGTAGATTATTAGTAAAAAGATATGATGTGATAAGTAGAGTATGAAAAAGTAAGGGGTAAAAGTGACTTTTTAATAGAAATAAGAAATGTTTTTTGGGACGGATGAAAAAAGAGAGGAGAAAGGTTTTCAGGGACGAAGGGAATACGATTTTACCAAAACAAGAAAACAAAAAACAATTTACGAACCTTCGGACTCGGGCACAACGGGAACTGCAGATACTTTGGTGCTTTGACACATGTCCTCAATCTGCAGAAATGAATGCAGATTGACATCACCAAATTAACACATATCATCGTGTATTCAAGCAGAAAATATAAGATAAGAAGTTCAGGTGCAATATCAAAATGCACAATACTGCCCCCTCTATTATAACTAGAGTGAGTAGAGCCTGTCGATAGTTTTAAATTGCACTGTATTCATCTTGTTGAAATTTTATACAGCTACACAGGTCCAACCCTAGCTACTTTTAGACTTGATTCGTACTTTCAAAAAGGACCTCAATTTATTGTGAAATTATTCATTTTTTGCAAAATTATATTTTTTAGACTAAGCGAACTAACATTACACACAACATTATACATTTCATTATTCAAAATTAAACAAATAAATGGGTAAATCTGATTTTTCTTTTGTTCATATTGATTGTGTGACAATGGAAACTGACGCACAATGTGTAAAATTATTCTGAACCACGTAAAATGATTAAATATGGTACTCCCTCCGTCCGGGAAAGAACTTCCCATTTGGACTTTTCTTCATTTTTATGAAGGGTTGACTATGAGTGTAATTTCCCCAAAATGCCCTCCCTCTCCTTCCTTACCAGCCCTGACCCAGTCCCAATTGTTGCCGCCAGCCTTTCCATTGCCGCCCGCCACACCACCGCCTATTTCTCCGACCATCTTCCCCAGCCCCCGGCACCAAAGCCGCGACGGTCTCATCATATCCGAGGTAACCCGCTCCTTTCTCCTCACCATCGCCGCCACTCCACTACCGCCGGCAGCCCCACCTTTACCCCCAGCCCGACATACCCCACCACCGGGTGCAAATCTAAAAGACAGGAGGAGAAAGAAAAAAAGAAGGAGAAGAAGAAAAGAGGAAGAAGTGTATATCTAGAGACTAGACTCACCATCGCCATCATCGTCACCGCCAACCGCCACCGTCATCACTATCACAATTGCCGCCGCCATCGCTGTCACAATTATCGCCAATGCCGAGATCTAGAAGATGGAAGAAGAATAAGAAGGGAGAGACTAAGAAGATGAAAAATGGAGGGGGAGAAAGAAGAGAGGAGATGGAGAGGGGAAGATCGGAAGAGGAAGAGATAGAGAAGAAGGAGAAGAAGAAAGGGTGCAGGACGGGAAGGGTAGATTTAGAGACGGGTAGGGTAGATTTAGGGAATTTGAGAGTAAATGAAATTTATTGATAAGGGTATTTTTGGAAGAATTGGGGTTAAAATTAGAAATGGGAAGATTAATTCCGGACGAGAAAAAAGGAGAAACGAGAAGATTATTTCTGGACGGAGGGAGTATAACACAAACATTTTGGGTCCAAGTGTCATCGGGACACCTTAACGAACAATTTTTTTTCAACAAAACGTCATTCTTTTTTAATCTGCTGAATAATCAATCTATCACTCTAAGATGACCCCTCATAAAAGCATACAACCTTCAATTACTCATCATTGGCAGCTGAGGTATGCTATAGTTGAATGCAAAAAAACTCAAGATAGAATTACATTTATGGACAAACAAACAAGCAATTTGGCTTCAAAAAAATTACCTGTTTCCAGACTTCCTCGTTTGGTGCATTCTTGTCAGCAAGTATTATTGAATAAGGTTTTGCCTTCCGTGAATCTGCAACCTTCTGCCAGTATTTACCTGTTGATAATGCTATTAGATAACGAAAATCATCTGAAAACAAGGTTTCACATTGAAGAACAGTAGCAAACTTGTAGCAGAACCTTTCAGGCATTGATATCACTGAAAAGCATCATCATCTTGTAGCAAGAAATAAGCAAATAAACATCGCTTTCCAGTAAATGATCTGTGGACTAAAGGATGTTTAGCATTCCTAAGAGAATGCTAGGCCTTTAGTGGTGAGTGGTCTCTGTATATTCAAAGGCCAGTGTGCCTATACTACATGCATTCATCAGCACCATCACTACATCATATTAATCCCAGCTATGTTGGGGTTGGTGTCATAAATTTAAAATTTACTTATTTATAATAACATGAATATTAATGGTCAAAGTGTTGCATTACACACCGTAAAAGGTCAAATTTAAAATCCCTTTTGGGACCGAGGGAGTATTAATTAGTTATCTAAATTTGGTTAACACCGTGAAATTCATGTAGACAAGCATAGTGGTCAAAATTTTGGGTTGAATTGACTTCATGCCGGCATGTGGCAACCTTATTTCAAAGAATAATGAGATGAAATTCTGAAATCATCATCATAGTTTTCCCACTTTGAGTGAAAAAAAACTATGAAGATGCAATGAGTTGAGATAGTAGCTATAGTCATGTCTCATTCCCATCACATGATTGATATAATAAAACGAGCATGCATATCATGGTACATGCGCATCTATATTCATGTGTTATAGAAGGAAAATACTGATAGAGCATATTAAAAAAATACTGATAGAGCATACTCCCTCCATTCCTATTTAGCTATCCGGTTTGCTTTTCGTACTTAAAGTTTGACCAATAATATCTCTTAAAATACATTAGAAAAAAATATTAAAAATAATACATTTAAAGTAATTTTCGATACCAATAATTTGGTATAATTTTTATATTTTAATTCATAGTAAATTTTTATATATAGTTAGTCAAAAGTTTGACACGCAAAGCGAAACAGACAATTAAATAGGAATGCAGGGAGTATATTATTTTTTATTTCTACGAAAAAAACTTCAAGTAAACTACTGAACATCCACTAATACCTTTAACAAGATCACCCATTAAACTTCGAATTGGTCGATCATCCCCGAGACCTCCAGGGGCACTCAAAATTTCTTTACAAAGTGCAGATTTAGCACAGCCAGGTATTCCTGCAATGCAAGGTCAAAACTGATTAAAATGAAATTATAGCAACTTACACATAAGCACAAGAAGTAAACAAAAGTTTTCCAGTGTTCAGTGCTCCATTTCTGCAAGCTCAGAGCGCATTTCATATGGTCCAGCTTGAGGGGAAGAGTAAAAGTGCAGAAATATATAAAAATTTTCTATGTCATTTTTCTATTGTGTGAAGACTGAAGAGCAATACTTGCATATTGATATGTTGCCAGATTATTTAAAACAGGGAAGCAGCACAATATACTGCTAAAGTGAAGAGCAGTTGAAAGCCCCTACAAAAACAGTACCTGGAAAAAAAACTATAAGACCTTCATCCTTCATAACAGTATCCTCAGAAATACTATGTCCAAGTGACGGCAGACTCTTCTCCTGCTCAAGATCACCTTCTTCATCTCCTCCATCGACAATGGCCAAGAAATCTTCAGATTTCACCAAGCTTCCAGCAGCTCCAATCAACACCTGGTTTTGTGGGCTACGCTTTGCATACTGTTCTAGGAAAGGCTCAGCTTCACTGAGGTATATGGATGTGGATAGTTGCTTATTCCCATACTTCCTGAGTATGTAGACAGCCCTGGAAGAAGAAATTTACACACGATGGAACAGATCAGAAATAACATTCCAGATAAAACGAAAGGATGTCAACCATTATTACCATTCATCAAGCATCTTGCTGAGTGCTTTTTGCTTTGCTGCTGATGTATTCCATATCTGCATTTGCCTAGAGCCACAGGAAGATTACCCAAATATGACATTAGAATTCATAAGCCTTTGCAGAACTGGTAACAAGTCATTGCTCATACACTACCAGAGAACCCACATTGTTTTGGTGGGAGGGTACAATCCATTGCGATTTGCGAGTTGAAGATGGAGCATTTTAATACGTTAAAAAGACAACTCACCTGAGATAATAGGTCTTGTATGCCACTGGACCCTTCTTAAAGAGAGTTTGCAAGCCATTACGGATCAGAAAAGTTCTCAGCTGCATGGTAAATAAGACCAAGTTTAGAAACAAGCTTTTCAACATGAACACCATGTATTGTCAAATCTAGTGATGCAGATATAAATTTTTCAAACAAGTGAACATACTTCCTCTTGTTCCAACTTAGTTTTTGAGAATTCAATATCAGAAAGCATATATACCTTGTATGTAAGAAATTTCAACTTGACCATCAGATTGGCATCCTCATCAGCTAAGCTATTATTTTCATCATCGCCCTTTACCATATGACTACTTCCTTTTAAAATGCCAGCAGCTATTTCTCCGTCAACTTTGAATAAGTTTAGATCCACAAAAAAACCTAGGAGCAAGAAAATAACCCACTCATGCCAAAATGGTTTAAAAAGTGCTGAAGATAAATTTACCATGAAGTACAGACTTATTGGAATAATAGAAGAAAACTAGAAAGATGTTCACCTCGATACAGTGGCCACAAACCCGGATTTCTCCTGACAAATGTTGATTGTCTTGTTAATAGATAAACAAATGTGTATGCACACTAAATACTGCAGCAGTTCCATCCTATTCAAGCTAGCTAAATTCAAAAAACTAAAGTACAAGCACAGAAGGCTTATGTAGACCTCATCTCTTTCTGATACTGCCTGAAGACAAAATCATTGAACACGTGGATCACCATTTTGAAGTGCAGATTGTCACTTGATACATCATTAATTTTGTGAAAGTTATAGAAGCATTTAAAGGAAACGCGCTGGTGTTTTTCCCTCATCAAACGAACAACTTCCTGTTATAAGTGAAAAGGTATACGAACAGTAGTTAAACAGTGGAAGGAAAAAGAGGACATAATTTTCCATATTTTTTTTATTTTAAGTGTGAAATTGGTGCATCCAATATCTGTTCAAAACGGAAATCCTAAAATTAGCAAATCATTGCCAAAAATGTCAACTACTCTAGTCAAACAGTCGAACCTGTAATTTTGCAGTTGAATAATCAGCAGGATGTGCTTTTAAGAACTTTGAAACTACAGATCGGTCAGCAGTTCTTGAATGTGAATCAGATGCTTCATTAGGGAACCAATCTAGATGATTTGGACAAAAAGCGGAACCAACACCATCAAGAAGTGCTTTTATTTGCTGCAGACAGTGTTACAATACATCTTCAGGACATATCACTATAAGAGTAAATTTATCCTCTAGATAATATGCCAGTTATTACCTGCTTCTCATCTGACCTATTTTCAGCACAAATCTCACGAAGAGTTGGTCCTAAGTCCTGACCAGCTGGATAGTATAAGCAACATTAAGCACATTTGAGACAACAAAAAATAAAACAAGGTAATAAAACATTGAATAATGTTGCTTTGAAAAACAGGTGTGCACACTGCATACAAGAATAATCCCATCTATATTTATTTATTATTTGATACTACATGAAGACCTTTTGGGCAATGAATTTAAGCATGACATTTTTTTTGTCTAACTCGGATACCCATAGACTACGTGGTTGTTGGCTTTCCATATTTCAATTTGGCTAAGATTTCTTTTTTTATCTAACCCAAATATCTGTAGACTGCATGGTTGTTGGCATTCAATATGTTACAAATGCCATATGTAGTGTTCAAACTTCAAACTGAATTGAAGGTAGTTCAAAAGCACATCCAACCAGTGACATGGAACTGCCAATTGCAGGCAAGGCAAACAATATTCATAAACACTGGTTGAATGTTCAGCTTGAGATATAACAAGGAAACAAGTGCCAAGGCGCTAATAACCATGCAAGGCAGGTGAACTCTAAACTTGGGGGTACAGAGAAAACTAGCAGCCTCTATGTTAGTACTCCATGAGAAGCTTTCTTCAAATACAGCTCTTACTCCAAAGCTTGTGTAGTTGAGTGGGCAACTTTACTGGACTTAATAAGTTAATAGTTTACTTATCGTAGGTAAGGAAATGACTAAACATCACACCAAGCATGACTCTGCAATGCCGTGTTTTATTTGGTTTGTACCAGCATGAAATAAAGGTTAAAGGAAACATACACAACAATGAAATCAAATATTGAAAAAAAATCCACTAAAGTTTGATATTCTATTTCTTATCTTTCTTAAGTACTACTACACCAGAGCAAATCCACATTATTAAGTCATGTCATAGTCTGTCTATTTTGAAAGCAAGAGAAGTACTTTATCCCTGTCACGCCTCAACCTAAATGATCTTTCTTGCATTATAAATAGAGGCAGCTAGGTTACAGATATAGGGGGTATTTCTCTGTGCTGATGTTTGTTAGCTTATTGTCGACAAGAAGTTTTTAACTTATAAGCTACTTATAAGTTGAATATTCTTTGGTGAAGTAAAATAAATTAAATGATATATAAGTCATTTGAGAATAATCCTAAATGGATAGGGATAGTTTTGTAAATAATCTAGTCAAAACGGTGAAACAAAAAAAATGGCTTAAAAATAAGTAAGACCTACTTATTTTTTCTCGCTTGTAAGAAGCTCATTAGTAGCTTATAAGCACAGAGAAAAATGTCATCGACTTGTAAGCAAAAAGCAGCTTATAAGCAGTTTCGACCAGCTTATAAGCACAAAGATGTTAGAAAAATGATAGGAAGAACAAATCAAATGCAGAATAAAATTCTGATTTTGTTTATTGTGAACTACATTCAGGAATTCTATGTTCCTGGATTATTTATAGACATCAACCAACACAACTTTTGGTACTAATCAACACATCTATTACTAACTAATACAACTTCTAGAAATAACTACCTTTAACCTCCAGAAATAACTACCCTTGTCCCTTTTAAAATTTAAATCTAAACTAATAACTTATGGCCAGGAATTAAACAATACGATTAAATCTAACAAAAGAAACACCCACATAATATCTTCAATATAAATTACGGGTAGACTCAGCCCCATTCTCTTCAACTTATTATTTCTACTTATTACTTATTCTTATTGGAACCACATGATATCACAAAGATTCAGATCAGATCAAAAATATTTTAAGATCAGGGACAATTTTTACTTTAACCAGAATAAGATCATATCAGACTAAATATGAAAGATTCAGATCAGATGAGAAAGATTCAGATCATATCAGACCTTAATACATTCAGATCAGGACAATTCTAAGCCCCCTCACACCGCACCCACCCACAAAGTTTTAGGTTCAAATGAGAAAA
>OOIL02006568.1:157358-175501 GCA_900332095.2 Cuscuta campestris
GTAGTCCCTCTAATTTCAGACTTTCATGTTTGTAAAATACAGGCTTTCGATGTAATTTGCAAAGATCCAGTTTTGATCTGAAATCAAAATTTTATATTTTTATGTAGATAAAATCGATTTGAACTTATGCAGTTCCAAAATTGATTGGAACCACATGATATCACAAAGATTCAGATCAGATCAAAAATATTTTAAGATCAGGGACAATTTTTACTTTAACCAGAATAAGATCATATCAGACTAAATATGAAAGATTCAGATCAGATGAGAAAGATTCAGATCATATCAGACCTTAATACATTCAGATCAGGACAATTCTAAGCCCCCTCACACCGCACCCACCCACAAAGTTTTAGGTTCAAATGAGAAAAAGTGACATATGTGACAGACTGACACAAAACAATTTGGGTCATTTTTTGTAGTCCCTCTAATTTCAGACTTTCATGTTTGTAAAATACAGGCTTTCGATGTAATTTGCAGAAGATCCACTTTTGATCTGAAATCAAAATTTTATATTTTTATGTAGATAAAATTGATTTGAACTTATGTGGTCCCACGTCACACTCTATACACCGGAATGCTAATCAATTTCACGTTCAAAGGCTTCCCTAAGACATTATAGCTTAGTTTGAAATAATTGGTGTTTATCTCAGACTCAAGTTTTACAAGAGAAAATCATCTCTGGCCAATTTATAAATTCATATATATCTTAATATACCATTCTAGCTCTTGTAAATAAGAAGCACATGTCTGTGTATAGGCTAAGATTACATACAATGATACAAATACAAATGAATTGAAACTACATAACATGCAAAATTGCAAACATAAAAATAAGCATATTTAAACTTGCACACTATGTCACCCAACCTCCAAAGGTTGTTTCCAAAATTATCTCAAATTAGTTTTATAATTACCATGCAATGACAACGGTAATTACCTTGATAAGATCTCCATGATATTTTTATTTAGAAAAAAAAACTTCTTGGCCTTCTCAGTCCACCATGGTCTCGAATGTCATCAAAAATATTAAGGAATAATATTTAGTAGATTTGGGATAAACAGAAGATAATTAAAATGATTAAATAATACTTTCTTGGAAATTTTCAAAATGCTTCTGCCCAGGAGGTTTTCGTTGCTGTTAGGTGGCGGTAGACTGGTGGTTTGGCACGAGGTGCTTATTATTTGCTGGCCATGTTGTGCCTTTCCAAGACCGGATACAGTTAGAGGTCACAACAGCACAGGTTTACTCTCGTACACAAACCACTTCTTTGTCGTCCCCCCTTTTTCAAGCAGTTGTGTTGATTTGTCCCAGTTTCGTCCTGCAACCTTGGTTTCGTCAAATGAAGTTTCTTTGATCTAGTGTCATTGGTGTTGGTCCGTAGGGTACCGGCATATTTGGGACTTTTGGGTGAAGAGTTTTGGTTCATATGAAGAATTCGACTACAGATTTAGCTGTGTCCTTCAGTTTTGTAGCAAAACGGTATCATATATGAACATAGACTGCTAACTCAAACAGGGACCCATTTATGAGGCAACTGACAGGCCTAATACTTTGATCCCGCGTATACTGTTAGTTGTTATATATTCCTTCAGTATTTACATAAGACCACACACTTTAAGTGATATAGATAAGACATCGTCAGATTCTCATATGTAGGATGATAATCAAAACACCAGAAAGTGATAACCAGATGCTCAGATGGAGAATGGATTACTGAAGTTTTTCAAAAGAAAAATTAACAGGAATATAGAAGCTTACCACCGTCTACTGGTGGCACAGGAAAGTCTCTAAGCACCTGCTCCAAATGTTCTGAACTCTTACGACTCACAACACGAGCCACAAGACCCTCCAAGATTTCTCCTTGAACCTTTATATGATCTTTAGATCCTATACATCCAGGTAAGAAGGGGGTAAGAGATAAATTATTTAAATAATATTAGAAATCATTCGAGCATGATAATACTACATCCGTCCCAGAGTATTTGTCCAGTTTTGACTTTTTTAAGTCAACCATTTTCAACCTTTGACCTATAATTAAATAAAATATATATTGTATATTAATTAGATAAAATAATATTTTAAAAATATTTTATATAATAAACATAATAAAACTATTTTTGTATCAATACCTAATACCATTTTTATTTATTTTGGGGTCAAAGTTTCCCAATTTTGATCAAAAAAAGTCAAAAATGGACAAATACTCCAGGACGGAGTAGAAAGAAAGAATAATTACAGGCTAACTCCTAATATATGGTTTTTTTTAATATGTATTTGAGCATGGTATACTTAGATTTCAAGTCTTTTGAATGTGGTTTGCTACAAGCCGAAGTGACAGTACATTTTAGTCAGCTCAAGAACATATGCTGAAGTGCTATTTATATACACAATATGAGATATGGTGTAGACCAAAGTAGAGCTAAGGCTACCCGCTACCCTAAGCTTCTAAGCACTCTGCCGCTAGCTGGCACTTGGCAGCACATAAATATTTTCATGCCTAATTTGTTACATTAATAATCAACCATCTTGCTTTCTTCTTCCACTCCCAGCTCTGACTTTTAAGGAAAGGATACCCTGAAGCTGAGCTGACCGAAGAAAGCCTTAAGGATATCATAGCCCTTTCCTTTGTAAGCATTAGCCATTGATTCACCTTCACCAGAAAGGACAAATCTCAAACAACCGCACTCCCTATCTATTTCACATTAACCACACGCCAAAAAACCCACATATCATAAGTTGTCACCAACCACACGTTCACCTCAACCAGAATGGTTGTCAAGTCAGATCCAATTTATGGCACAAATCGAGCTGGGGCTACCATTAACGGGTATACAAGTAACACAATGTTTCTTTTGACACAAGGATTCGCTGTCATAATATGAGACCAAAGCCATTTGGGGGCCCTGCAACGCTCCGTTTGGATCCAAATCAATTCCTATTGCCTAACCCCACCCTAACAGCCTAACCCCACATCCACCTTCACTGTAGCTAAACAGTATCAGCCCCCCTCCCCCCTACCAGCAACCCCTCCCATCCCCCGGCCCAACGGAGCACCATAGGGCCCTGAATGGCCCTCAATGTCATAATATGCAGATCAATATATGATATGATTCATCAAAAATATTCTTCAGGTACACAGTACTACGCGTTAAACTAGATATTAGAATTCATCCAAAGCACAAAAGTGAAGAAAACAATTTGGCCAAATTAGCACATAACAAGTTGTCCCAATCCCTAAATAGTTCACAATCATAAACTTACCAGGGATAGATATATCAGCAACTTCGTCCAAGACCTTGCAGACAGAGGTGGCTGTTCCCTCTTCACAGAGGGCATCGTATGCAGCAAAAAATGATGTCACTGACTTCCTTCAAATAGAAAAAACAAAAGATCCATTTATTCACAAAAAACTAGTTCCCATTACATTATTCAAGTGAATACAGTTTTGGAAGTGGGTGGACAAAAATCAACCGCTAATTTAGATCATAATGCTCACGTACAGTGCAATAAGATGAGAGATAGTGCTTTTTCATGTAATTCCAATTTAAAGCATTCATCTAGATTTAAATATTGTCACTCAATAAACAACTTTTAGAAAAGTACCAGAAGTTAGTCATTTCCAAACATATCAAATATAAAACTTGCCTTTCAAAATAAATTGCCGAGCTAATAAGCTATATAAATAAACACTAAGTTAAAACATTAAATAAGAGAAGTAAAAAAGGACTGCATCCAAGTACTGGAGCAAGATATCACAATCAGAAAAATGCTCTCTCTCTCCCAAAATAAACCACAAATGGTCCTTTTTCATCTGTCCCAAAATTATCATTAATTTCCTTTTAAGGAAAACCATTCGTGGTTCAAATTATTTCTCTCTTTTAAATAACTCTTAACCCACAGTTCCATTTTCCCAAACTCCGTGTTAGGTCAAACCAGGCACTGATATAGGGACGGAGTAATGAGATCTCATTGTTTCATCCAAATATCCGTGGGAGTAAAAAGAAAATGAAATTAGATCATATTGGAAAATCTGAAACCCATTGTTAGTCAATGACCTTGTTGAGAATAACCACACATGATTTGTTGGTAGACGCCACTTTCTGCAAAAAGCAATTATATCTGGAGTTGAATAAAACTTTGGTTTTCCACTCCCCAATTCTGTTACTGCTGTAACAACCACTGCTCAAAGCAAGTATAAAAAAAATATCAGAACACGCAGCATTGCAACATACGAAAAAAGTAAGAAACATGATGAGTCCAATCATCCTTCTGCATAGATGATCACACTAAAATCTAATGGCTGCACTATGTGGACTAAAAAAAAATAGGAATCAAAGTCAATATCTGCCTATCTGGTATCCATATTTCAGTACAGGTACAACTTTTTGTGGTTAATCTCTTCAAAGAAAGAACAAAGACAATGAATATTTAAAAACCACAAACATCAAGACCGATTCAGGAACGAAAAGGTCAGAGGAGGTGATGCATAAGGCATTATTACATTACAGAGTTATGCTTGAATCCTTCAGTTCCAGGAATTCTTCCCCGAAGTGAAAAAACAATTTCTCAAGTTTTGTAATCATTGACATCTTCAATTACTAGATCAAGGGTTAGATTTCTTCTTCAAGAGATCTTGCAAAAAAGTCTGTTTATTGAAGAGCGGAAGTAGAACAGTTGTTGGAATTAAACCAACATCATCAATTCATTAGCCAGTTGAATGAAGCATACTCTGTATATAGTTTTCCTCCCTTACCATAATCTTCTCGTGGGCGTTGCCCATGATCGCCCAATACAGCAGTGACTAGCTCCATGGATACACACATGTGGTTATCCTGAAAAGGCAGAGCTGACCAGAATAAGAAAGTCCTATATTCATGCGAGTGGTATCTTGATACTTGATAGCACAGAATGCAACACAAAATAAATAAACATGTTATAACATAACAATGTCACAATAAACCTAGAGATGTAAAGTGAGCTGGTATATGAAGATAAATATATGCAATTTTAAGTTTAACTCATTACTATCTCATGATATTTTCAATGCATGTGGAAATGACCGATGATAATGACAATTTTAGAATTTTCATCTCAATAGTCCTGAAGTTGCAAAAGGCAGGGCATCTGGCATAAAACATTGCTAGTATGCTTTATTGCATGACTTTGTTCTTTTATTTAGTTTTATAATGTTAGCCAGCACTATGAATATAAAGCCATCATGTTTGAGATTAAAGTGCAGACTGTATGATGATCTGATCATATGAGGCAAAAGCAAATTTTCCAATGATTTACCTCAAGATATTTATTGAATTTTTTTTGCTTTCTACTTGCAAAAGGACCCCAAGCTTCTTTAAACATCCTCCCTAGAACAAAGACACCGACAGCAGTATAGCTGCACAAAACATACAAATGATACGATTGAATAAAAAAGTAGATACTTATGTATATAGGAGTTCAAAGGCAACAAAAAAATACAAGTCAAATACCAATATGAACATTGCATATGAGACTGTTTAAGACTGTTCCAAAATGTATGAAAAATTAAAAATGAGTGCATGCATGATGCATTAGGCATGGTTTGTAACTTTGACATCCTCAGCTTCCCATGAAAACATTATTAACTGTTTCATTTGCCATCATTCTATGAACATGCCCAATTGACAGTTGTACATAACTCTAACATTTCTCAAAGATATAAGAGTTCCAAACTAATTACTACCATCTTGCCAAATCCCTTTTCTATAATAAAAAATGATGCAACCAAGCAAACTAGACAGACAAAATAACATTGTAAATTTGTAATAATGCTATTCATTGGAGAATGAGATGTTTTATCATTACAAACTGCGCCAAGACGTGTGTCGATGTTGAATATTTCATAAATTGACAGTGTATTATCATGAGTCTAAACCAATGAGTGATTCAACTACAAAGCAGTAGCATTGGAAGATTGCATAGGCTAAAGAAAAATAACGTACAAGACGCAGTCAGTCAAACCTCCCCAGTGCAAGGGCAATGCATGCCAAATAAACATTTTTGTTTACATTTCTTACAGAAAGTGCATATACAATCAGATAGTAGAAATGATCATTGTTATGAACCTACATGTTACCGAAGCTATTTTTTGCATATGCTCCACCCTCGTTCCCAGCATACATAAAGAGAGATCCAGAATGTTTAAGAGATACCTGATTGGAATCGATTCCGAAAGTGGCATTAAATAAAATAAGAAATATCCAAAAGGTAATCACAAGCAAGACACCACACACGCACACACAAAGATGGAGCCTCTTCGTGATTCAGTATTCTTTAAGTAGGACAACAAGGCTAAAGAATACTATTCCAACATGCTTTAAAAGGAAACATGCCACTACAAAGACAGATCCCTACCTCCATTGTGGCCAAGCCTTTGGTTACCATCTCAATCATCCGCGCTCTAATCTGAAAAATTGCTACGATATAATCAACTGAACTCTCTTTTAACCTCATTCGAACAAAATTGAATAGTAAACTACCTCTTGATCAGACTTCTCATTTTCAAATTTAGGGTAGAATGTAGCTCGTATGTGAGCTTGTGCAAATGTGGACTTGTCTACCGTAAAATTTTCCAGCATATTGCCTCTAGAAGAAGCACTTTTTTTCTCATTTGATGGCTCGTTAGCCCCAGTAACATGGACTTCCACTGGGGATTGAGTGGCTGGAGCATTTCCAACTTCAAACGTTTCTGATCCACTTACAGTCCCATAAGATTTTGGCTTCCACACAGCCTTTTGGTTTTGAGCTGGTACCTTATTCGTCGATCCAACACTAGAACTTGGCTTGTGTTGCCACCTTTGTTCCCTAGAGCCACCCTTTCTCTGCATTGAAAAAACACAATCCAAATAAATCACCACCCTTTCCACATCCCATACTGACGGCGCCAGAGAATATATGATCGCACAAACCCGCCAAATAAACACACAAAAACTAAAGGTACAGATTATGTGTCAATTAAGGTAAATATTAAATGCCTGTGTCAATTCAATTCCATTCCATTCAAAATCAGTACTAGTACACCATTCATATCACATCACATCATCGGCTTCTGGATTAGAACACACATGCACACGCATGAACGTACCTGCTTGTGCGACATCGATGGACAGAATAGTGAGCCGGAGAAAGTGAGAAAGCGAGAGTGGACGAAGATGGAGGTTCTAGACGGAGCGGACGGCGGAGGAGGACAGCGAGAGCAGAGTGATCCGGCGAGACCGAAGATGAACCTTTGGGACGCCAGCATTCATAAAAGGGAATGAGTTTTGGAAACATGTAGGAGGCGTAAATGAACGGGTAGGGATGGCCAAAAAACAAAGCCCATTATTTTCTATCAAATTCAAAAATGAATTTTCAAATGATTTTAATAAATTATATCTTGAATTGAATCGAATTGCTTTCAAAATTGTATTAGATGAATTCCCAAAAAATAAAAAACGAAAATATCAAACTTTACGGTTACTATACCACTGAAATGTAAACCTAATCAAATAATTATACATTTTCAATTGTTTTGTTCGGCAATTTTAAGTCATATTTATTTTGTGTATGATTTTAACATATTTGAACTTAGTTTTAATGATCATAAATAAGAGTTAAATTATCAAAAAAGACCCAAATAAGAGTTCTATTTATTTTTACACTTTTATGACAAGATTACCCATCTCAGGTATATAACGGGAGCCATCAACTACATAAATACTTCACTGACTTTGTTTCCTAGATTTGAAACTAAAGGAGAAGAATCAGCTCACCGACAAACTCCGCTCCACTACCGTCAACACAACCCGACCCCCTTTCATTTCCTGCGAACATTTTTACCTTGGTCTATAGCGTCAGAATGACTTTGAAAAGGAAGCAAGAAGGAGATTTCGAGATGGATTAGTCGACGACGAGTGATTATCTATCTGTTGACAATTCTCTGTGAGATATTGTCCTAGATGTCCGTACTTATGTGAATAATTGAAGCGAGTCAGGCCATCAATGTCCACCTATTTCCAGTACACCGTCCATTTTCTCTGTTACAATTCCGTTCTCCTCCTTAATTTCGTATGGATCAATGGCTCAATTTGTGCGATTTTTTTTAAGGGTTGTGCGACTTAGCGGAGAGTTGATTTCTAAAATAATCATGCACTGGTTCGTTCATATTTTGAAAATTCAAGGTGATTGAGGCTCATCAATGGTGATGATGTTCTAACAATGTCTAAATGTATAACAAACCAAGATCTCTAGAACTCGATTTTGCTGTGACAGTGTAAGTGTGGTGATGGAGGTGATAGTGTGGTTGAGAAAGTGGCAAAGTAGCGGTGATGAAATAGTGGTAGTGTGACAACAGAGTTAACAGTGTGGAAATAAACTTAGCGATGTGGTGGCAAAGGGTGGCAGCGCTCGTGGTGATAGTGTGGCAGCGGTGGTGGGAAGTGTGGCAGCGAAGGAGGGACAGTGTGGTGCCAAAAGATTGAAACAGTGTGTTAGGGTAAATTCACATTTTTTTTATTAAAAAATAACTCTCATTTATGCCTTAAAGACGTAAGACTCCTATTTATGTCTTTTACGATCTATTTACTCCGTAAATTATATTATACAACCGGCTTTACACAAAGTTGGGTGTAGTCAGTAAAACGAAATGGCAATTTTGCTATTGCAAGTGGCAGTGCACCAGATCGAGGAAGGAGCAGCGCAGATCGCGAGGGGCAGCGCACCAGATCGACGAAGGGCGGTGCAGATCGCGAGGGGCAGCGCACCAGATCGACGAAGGTCGCCAAGAGCAACGAAAATGATGGTGATGGTGGGGAGATTGATGGTATACCAGATCGACAAAGGTGAAACTCTAGGTGGCGAAAATAACAAAAGTACGTTAAGCACATACGATCCAAACTTTGGTAAATTGACACCCCAGACAAGATATGCTTCTTTAGACATATTTGAAACTATTGTGGGTGATTTGGTCGATTTTGGACACGTTTGATGTGGAGGTCTCAAGGCATAGGATGGTCTCAATACAAAATTTTAACAAAAGTACGTTAAGCACATATGATCCAAATTTTGGTGAATTGACACCCCGGACAAGGTATGACTCTTAGACATATTTGAAACTATTGTGGGTGATTTGATCAATTTTGCACACGTTTGATGTGGAGGTCTCAATACAATATCTTAACAAAAGTACGTTAAGCACATATAGTCCAAACTTTGGTTAATTGACACCCCAGACAATGTATGACTTTATAAACACATTTGGAACTATTGTGGGTGATTTAATCGATTTTGGACACGTTTGATGTGGAGACTAGGTGGCGACTATACAAATGGGGGAAGTCGCGGATGTAGAAACCATATGGTTGCTAGAAGATTTCAGCTTTTCAGCGACGAAGATGAATAAATACTACTTTAAGCTCTTAGCAAACATGGAACGAAGTAATGAATAATACTTTATTTGGGAATGAATACCACTTTGCTTTTAGAATAAACATTATGTTATTAGTAAATTGATATTATAATTATATTGAACAAATAGGTAAAAATAAGTAATTACGGAGTACATTTTTTCAGAATTAATCCTATGTTATTTTACTCTCTTTTTTTACAAAACCCCTTCGTCCTCTTTTCTGGCGAGGGCGCAGAGACCCATTGCTCGATCTGCTGAGTTGCTTCGCGACCCCCGCGAGGCCGGGAATTACGCCGGTAGTGCCCAATCCTATACACCGGAATCCGACCACATCACCGCTGCTCAAGGAATAGAAGGCCGCCGTTCGAGCTTCCAAATTCCGCCGCCACAGCCGAAGCACAGATCCGCCGCGAATTCCAACCAAGGATGAAGTCGAAGCGACACCCACCATTCAGCACAGTGGGGCAGCGCTCCATTCCATCTGCTTTCCTCTCAACCTCTTCGATCCGTTCAGGGAAAGATGCAGAAATCAAAGCTCCCGGCGAGAAGAAGCGCCCAAATATCTCTCTTTCCGACTACCTGAACAAAAAATTGCACCGGAGCTCCGTTTCACCTTTACCTGGTTCAGTCAAGACGAGGGACAAGCAATTCATGGCGCCAGATGAAGTTCATTCAGGTAAAGAAAAGGGGAATGAAAGAGAGAAGGATATGGATGAGCGTTGTTTTGTTGGTGCTATGTTTGAGAAGCTTAAACAATGGGGGAAAACCAGTGATGGTGCTGGGGAAGATGTGATTCCTTCTTGCACAGAAACATCAAATAAAAGAGGAAGAAGTGTGTTTGAAGGTGATGATGATTGCAAGCAAAAGCCTGCTGGAAAGAAACTGGTAGTCCTTGGAGAGGGTTCAAAGAGTAAGCAGAAAAGAATTGGAGATTGGAAAGCCAAGAAATCAGCAACTTACTTCAATCACTATGCAAGTGGGGGAGGGTGGTGGGATTGTGAGAAGGAAGGTGTGGACAATGAAGAAGTTGGATGCAATGGAACATGGGAAGTCTACCACATTCCTCATTAGTGTGTGGACGGATTCTTCTAATAAGTGTCGCGCTTCTAGTCCCCGAAATGTCCTTTATATTGTGTTTGGAAAATTGTGTCTCATTTGAATTCTTAGATTTCGAATGTAAAATGTAAATGCTTGAATTTCAAATTACAATTAGAAGTGTGTGGATTTGGAATTGAACAGTGTTGGGTATTAGAGGAGTTTGGCCCAAATTTAAATCTATTTGTGTTGGGTTTTCAAACATGTAATTCGAGTCAAATTTGGATTTTGGATTTGAAAGCTAAATCCAAGTTTCCAATTAGCCATTATAAGCTTTAGAAAAGTTGGTGGTTTTAAGTTTTCAATCTCAGTGCAACACTGCAACTTAGGTGATAGATTTATTGTAAAGCAAAAAGTATTTGGTCATTAAAAAAAATGTGTTGCTGCCTTACAATGGGTAAATATATAGTACGCATTACGAAGTACTTAAAGTTTCTAAAATCAATGATATTTGGGGCATGGAGTGAACTTCTCTGGCATGACTTTCTTGTTAAAAGAGTGGGAAAGAAGGAGCTTTAGGGGAAAAAGTTCATACATGTTTAGTGAGTGCTATCTTTAAATAAATAAAGATGGTACATTAAAACACAAATACACAATCTAACTTGCAAATTCTAAGCATTGTACCTCACCATGTACATTAAAATTAAAACGCGCCAAACCAAATGATTCCTACGGGTTACATCATTAATGAAACAACTCGAGAACGATAGTTGATCAATCCTACTATTAGTCAATGTGGATAGGAAAAAAGATCAATGAACTTAGAATTATCATTCAATTAAAAGAGACACTAGTCATTGTATTAAGGGGTGACATTACCAATTGAGGGGCATGACAACAATCACAACATCACTACCCTCAGAAACCATGATTGAAACAAGACCATTGGCCCTCAATGATCTCCTGTAATTAGAGCAAGTATAGGATAATATACATACATGTAGTAATTGTTTTGTATTCTTGCATTCTACACATATCCCGCTCTTAGAACCTAATCATCCACAAAGTTCCGGAACGAAGATGCAACAGAGGAGGATCTGTAAATCTGTTGGTTCGGTATAAGCAAAACCTGTAAAGTAATTGTACCTGAAATGTCATACTGGATCAGAATCGACAACTTTTTCATCTGTGGTTATGTCTCCAAGACCTACTACCTCCCCAGTCTCTTCGTCATCATCTTTGACAGGAGGAGTTTCTTCATCTTGGATGGGGGTTTGGACTTGGACAACTTCTGGGATGATAGGGCCTTGAGGGTCTCCGAAAACGGTACTAAATACCTGTTTGTGGCACTCGTCGCAGAAGTAGAAATAAGTGAAATGGCCTTCGTAGAGGATTGAATGCACCATTGCATCGGGCAGAACTCGGCGCAAATATTGACTTGCTGATGGAGGCACCACCATGTCTTCCATTCCCTAGCCACACGTTGGAAAGTAAAGAAGATGGAAGATAATGATGAAAGGTGTCAATTGTCAAAGAAACGGTACAATTAAAGATTAGTACAGTAGAACATAACTAGCATTGTTTTGAAAATCCACATTTCACAATTTCACTCCAATTGGCCCTGACCTAGTCATTATGCTAAGCCTTTCAAAACCTGTGTTATTTGACTTATTTCCGGATTCGGCACGCATAATTCCATTCAGCTCTTCACTAGTCTAGCTCAGGTGCTATACTCTAGCATGCCGCTTTCCTAATTAACATTTGTTACAACATATCTAACATTCTAACTAGTGTGTATACACATCACATGAGCAGAGCGAAGGAATATTGCTATTGTAAATGAAATTTATCAAGAGGAGAAGACCCATTTATTGTGAATGTGCACCAAGCATCAGCAAATTTTTGGATGTCAGTCTAAGTATAATAAAGAGCTACTGAAAATGTTTGGCAATTAGGGGATAGTGGATTGTATTATCAGACTGCACATAGGCGAGACATGTAAAATGAACTAGTACATATTATCAGACTGCACATCGGTTAAAGAGCTAATTTGTTTTTTAAAATTGTATAATCATGTACACTTTTGTTCTGCAAGTATTTAAGTTTGAAATCGACTACTACAAATTATTATTGTCGTTTCGGGTTTGTTTTTGTAATAGCAGTAATTAGTCACAGTCGTTTGCTGTTATTACTATGCTTACTATTATTACTCACTATTAGCTATTATGTTTATTATTTATATTTCTAAATTATATGACTGGTAGTTAATAACAAGTTTATACTGAGTATTAAAATCTTAATTCAAATGAGCATACAATTGAACTTGAATAGAACAAGGTACTCCGCAAAACATTAAGTTCTATGTTGTTTAGGGAGGCTAAAATGTGTTTTAGAAATAAAAGTGGAATCCAAAAAACAAAAAAGGTACTCCAGAGGGCAGATACTGCTTTTAAATTTCTGTCAACTCTAAGCAAATTCATCACCTACCTAATGAACATTTAGAAGGTTAGCCAAGTCAAACCACCAAAGTTAGTCAAATCCACAACCAAACATTGCCTTAATCCATCATTTAGGTTTCACTATCCAAATATAGAATGTCTACTACACTAGCTGGCTAGCCAATTGCATCAAGTTCAGGTACAAACAGCTGGCACGTGTTTTGCTTGCACACCAGAGTTGAAGAAAACCCATACTCTTAATTTGGATTAACATCAAAGTGTTCACATGCAAGGCTGAGCTGAGTAAAACTCTAAACCAAATAGCATATAGAGGGGATGCAGTAATTCTTTAAACTATAAGGGTAACACAACAAAGGCTATTATTTGATGAAATGTTTTTAAAGATAGGTTCAGAGTAAATTCACCTGCCATATATGTATTGGGCCAACAAATCCACTCAAACTTCCTTCAGTTTGACCATACAAAGATTTAATCCACTTAAGTATGCCTTTCCCCAGCTTCTTCCTCTTTACTTTGAGATCCACAAGTCTGAAGCCCCAGTCTGAAACCAGTAAAACAGCTTCCTCAACAAGGGGTCTTACATTCTTCTGTCGGATGGATTCTTCAACATCTCGTTGCCAGAATGTTTCAAACAATGGGCTCTCTGTCAAAGCTCTATCCTACAGAATTCATCATAGTGAGCAATAAATGTGCAGGAATAATTATGCTAGAATTAGATGTGTTTGCAAATCACAAGTATAAAAAACAGCATCATATATTAGTCACCCTTTATATCTTGTTCAAGTTTCTATAAAGGGTGACTAATATATGATGTGGTTTATATGACCTCTCTTTCCTCTGCATAAATTTTAACCACATTTTTCATTATCCAACACTTCTTTAAACTCTGTGAAAGTCAAAGCCCGAACTTAATATTGAGATGGAAGGAGTATAATATAAGAGTATTAGTTTTAAACTATAACAATAAGGACAACAACAAACCTAATACAGATGAAACTTCCAGAAAAAGTTTCATGCTCGGGAAAATTCAGGGATCACTTCCCAAGAAAATATTTTCCACCCATTGAAAGGAGCCCAGATGTAATAATCTAAAGAAGTAAATGATAATACATCACATGTAGCGGTAGTATAGCATATCCATAAAGTATCAGCTTACCCTTGTTCCAAGTGACAACGAGAGCCGTTCGTCTATGGGACCATGAAATCCAGACAAAAAGGTTCTACGATAGAACAAAGGAAGTAGACTGGGGAACCTGTGAGCTAGCATATACATAAACTTCTTCCACTTCGTCCATTTCTTCCACATGTTTTGTACCTCCAGCTTTGTCATGCTTGGTTCATACGGATTGATCATTGGAGCAACCATGAATGCACCTGCAAACTCAATCAGCAAAGAGACCAAACAAAGGGTAAATCAGGAGTTATTCCGCACATTCATTTCCTTGTGCAACAGAATGAAAGTAACATATTTTGAGTGGCAACATAACTCATGCAAGCCACCAGTACCATTAGCGGTTTCATTTGTGCATAGTTATCCACTCTCTTGAGGAAGAAAGAGACCCCAGTAATGTTTGCTATTTACCAGTGTCTTCAATGTTTATGATCTTAACAGAGAGTCTGTGTTTTTGACGGAAATTTAGTAAGTTAAAATGAACTTAACCGAAAGTTAGTTGTAGTTTTAACTGAAAAGTGCTAAACTGGATTGAGAATAAGTTGAAAAGAGCAAACTCATGGGAAATCACATCGACACTAGGGCTTTCATTTTCCGTGTCTGCGTTGGTGGTTCCATTTTGATGTATGAAGCAGCTATAGGGTTTTCATATTGAACACAGTGCAAAAGTGAAGATGAATAGTGCACTTGGCAGACTTATATTTGAGGAATAAGCGCCTTTCAAGAGTCCTTTTACTACTAAAAGAATAGTTTGAGAAGAAAATAGAAAATACACCGTTATAGCTGTAGTAAAAAAGCATTTCAGTGTTCATTTAAGAAAGTTGTGCCTTAAAAAACACTTAAAGCACTTATATACCATGAGTTATTCCAAACATGCTCTAATTACATACCAGCAACCCTATCAGGAATATATCGAAGTGCAGCCCAGGCATGCATACTTCCACTAGAGAATCCTACCACCCAAAATTTGTCAGTAATATTCACAGCATATGATAAGTGTAGCATATCCATTGCTGATGACTCGAGGTTCCTGTTGGGATGAGGATCACTTTCTCCGAATCCAGGAAGGTCATATGTCACCAAGCGAACACCAAATTCGTGCAGCAGTGAAACCTTGATGCCAGGTATTCCTATTTGGGAAGGAAACACGATTAACACTTATCTTATCAGTATAACATGTTCAATAAATGCATGAATAACTGAAGCAGTAGAGATATTAAAAAGTATATTTGATACCTGCAAGCCTGGATGAAAGAAAAGAATGTGCAGAGACCAAAGAAAATCTGGCTTGATTGGGCGGAACGCCTTGTTCCCGATATGCTAAATGTCTACCATCTGGAAGTAAAATTTGACTTGCACCAGGAGGATGTTTATTTACTTTCTTTACCGAAGTGGATCTAGTAACCGCATCATCACTTACCATCAATGCTGGTAACCATATACATGTACAAAAAATTAATTATGCATTAAAGGTGTTTCAGACTTTAACGAATTTGTTGATGTTCAAGAACAAGAAAATTATTTTACCAATAATTGCAATTCAGGAAACATCTTGAAGGTAGTGTATTATTACTTATTATGCATTCTGCTTCAGACCAAAGGTTGTTGTTGCTTAAGAGCGAAGGTTTTTAATACATGCTAATGCGGCAACTTCTTTTGAAAAATTTCACACTTTAAAGATGAAAGCTATTACTTTAACTGTGTCCATGAAAGCTATTGAAAAGATAAACTTGTTTTGTGCGTATGCAATTATGCATGATTCAAGTATATCTTACAAGTCGCTAGTAGATAGATATAGTCACAGATATGGTGAGAGGAGAAATCTAACTCAATGAACAACTAACTTCAATGTTTCCCATATACATACCTACTACTCCATTAGTACAGGCTCACATCTATTTAATCTAAACAATCCCATCTTATTCCTTCAACATCCAAGTTTCCCATAAAACTTTAATAACAGCTCGTTTGGTTATGGCAAAATTTGGAAGAAATGACAAAAATGAGTCAAATATGCTGAGATTGTAACTAGAATGGATGAAATAGATAAATGGAGTGAACCATCTAGAAATGTTCTGTAAAATAATTTTAAATACGGAGTAATAATAATAATGAAGGAAATGGTGTAAAATAAAATAAATGTGTTAAATATAAATTTAAGTTGATTTACCAACCAGCCAAATAGTAGTGCTTACCATTGGGCATTAGGTCGTAGTTTGAATATAATATAGCAGGGTGTCAAGTTCTCTATGCAATCTGAAATCGAGCATACATTCTACAAGTTCTACTAAATTGGTGACACAACTAAACTAAAGTTAAATTGGTGATTAGGGTAGAGAAAAGTTAGATTCAATTGTAATTTGTAGCATTATCATTTATCAACCAAAAGCAATCCAATGCACCCAATTCAAGATTGTCAGAAATCTATAAACCAGAAGAAAAGTTTATCTACTTCTCAAGAAATAAATGGACCATCATATGCAATCAATGAAGCTAGTCTATATAAACTAGCTGAAGAAATGGATTGTGTTAATGAAGTAATTAATGATCGGCATATTTGAGGAAATATCACTGATACAAGAAAGTGTAGTTAAATAAACAGTTAAGAGGACTTTAAATTTGAGAGATACCTGCAGAAGCAATTATTGCGACGAAGAAAATCACACTCCATGAATGAACTGGATCCCGATCCTCTGGCAAATATTCGTTCAGAAATCTCAATTTCCTGGAAATTTTCTGGCACGCCCCTCTCAGCTTCTTCCCAATCATGGAGTCCTCAGACACCACCGTCTGCATCACCACATCCTTCACCCCCTTCCCGAACTCCACACTCATCTCGGCGAAACCCTTGGCGAACTCCACCGCGTGGAATCTCAAATGCTCCCCGCCAGTTTTCCTAGGCACCGCCGCTTCCCTCACACCTCCCCCGCCCATCCCGGCCGCGGCCGAGTAAATCGGTTTGTACCGCCCTCCGGCATCGCCAGCTTCACCGGAGAAACCCTCTCCCCACGCCGTACTCGACTCGTTAGCCTGAGACATATTTCGCGGAATTCGAATCCAAAGTGCTTCAATGGCGTGAGTCTCACTCTCACAGTCTCACGCAACCCTCACATCAGTCATCATACATTGCGTAAGAAATATATGTTCATATCTATATATAGATTGAAGGTGAGTTGAAGATTATTGATCTATGGAGACGCCATTGACGAACGACATTTTCTGCTTTTTAATTAGCTCCGTATATATTCTGCTGCCATTGATGGAGACTGAGAGTTGAAAGAAATAAAGATAAAGGACTAATGCGAGAATATGTAAAGTGTAGGGGGGTGTTTGGGGAAATTCGGTCACGTAGGCAGAGCGGGGGTGGCAGCGGTCGGCGGTTTTTGGCCAGTGGTGGGCCCTGATGAGGTCGTGAAGCTTCTGAGGTTTTACCGGTTATTGCAGACCCAGGTTTATCTCGCTCTCACAGTGGTGGACCCCAACACTTATTGAGTGTTTGTTCTCATTAACAAATTTTAAAGGAAAAGGCTAAGGATACACCAAAAATGTACCCCAAACATTCCCACTCCTTCCATCACCACAAAACAAAGGCAAGAAATTTTCAAAAATATTTAAAAATAAAAACAAAATAAAATGAATGTTTAGTAGGAGGGTGGTGTACATTTGGGGTACACCTTTTGGTGTACCCCTAACATTTTCCTTTTTTTATTAATAGACAACCTTTACCCTACGAAATGTACAATCGACTGTACTATCTTTGGGTACAGCCGGTTGTAAATCGACAAAGGAGCAGTGGACCGTGAATGCATGTGAATGGAGTAGTGATTGGACTGTGATTGACTCGGCTACGTCTATTGAGGATGAAGTTGTGCGTAGAAGAGGTATATCATTTCGCGACTGATAGATTATATAAAAATTTGATCATATGATTGGTATTTAATCTTTAATGTCTGTTATTGTAGCCATAACATTTCTTTCTAAATATTTTAAAATGGGAGGGGTTTCAGTGCCACTGGAATCCGGTATCACTAGCATAATAGCCACACATTTTGT
>OOIL02006568.1:175750-250750 GCA_900332095.2 Cuscuta campestris
GAGGGTAGGGTGGGGGGTTTAGGGGATGGGTTAGGAGGGGTAGGAACCGTCAATTTTGCGAACAGAGCACCGGAGGTGCCCCAAAATGCCAGTGGCACCGGAGTGGCACCGGATTCTAGTGGCACTGGAACCGGGCCGTTTTAAAATACATAGTTTTTAATTAAGCATTACCTTTCTATACTTTTAGGAATAAATATTAATTACTCCATCCGTCCTATATCTTTCTTCCCGTTGCGCAAAACGAAGAAAAATCCCAAGTTTTTTCAATCTATTTTATTTAAATATTGGTATAGAAATAAAAAATAAAACATACATATTTAAAAACTACATCAAAAGTTCAACAAAACAAGTGGTGACAAGAATATTTTATTTTATCATATAAGCCATGAAAAAACACAAATAAATATAAATTCCCGTGAAGTTAGAATAGTGCTCTGGGAAGAAAATTTTAGGATGGAGGGAGTATATTACAAAGAACGATGCCTTTAGAGACTATTGCCAAATTGAATTGTTGTTTGTATATGTAAAATTAAAATCTTCAACGGTCTAGGTATTAAAATTAAAATGATTAAATCAATACAGGGAGGAGTTGAAGTGACTTTATTAGATTGAAGACTCGATCTCGAAGCATCAAGAAGTGAAGTGAAGTATCTACATTTTAAAAAAATAGATCACCCTTGACAAAACATAATTGTACGTAATTAGAATATCAAGAGGTGTGCTATATGATCCATGCCAAATGAAATTTTAACGGTTGCCTAATTATTATGCGAGCTGATTGTTAGAATTAATCTTAGATTTAATTTTATATCTGATTATTTTCAGTATGTGTAATAATACTCTAATGGTCTATTTTTATTCTAGATATCGAGTCACAATATTCATTCAATCAAATAGATTTAGTAGAATCATTAATTAATAATCTTCTATTTGGGAAAGAAAAAAAAAGGTATGTACAAGTCCTTTATCCTTTACCACTCCCTCAGTCCACTAAAGATCTTCCCATTACGAATTACGGGTTTTGAGTGACTTTATTTTCAATTTAATTGAAAATTGAAAACAAACCATACTACATTCCTTAACACTCCCCCTCAAGTTGAGCATGAGGTTAACGAATGCCAACTTGGACAATTAAAAAAATAATGACTAAAAAAACTTGATAAACAACTTGAAATTGATCTGTTGTGACAACGACGAAGGAAGGTGACCGGCCCTGCAAACGAACAATAAATTTTGATGACGAATGACTCCCACGCGGTGACACGGGGACGACTAACATGCATCCCAAACTTGGAGGCTGTGTTGCCAGACTGAGGCGCGACTATGCGACCAACCTCACAAATTGATGTGTCGGATTGAGGCGCGACTATGCGACCAATCTCACAAACACACATGCCGAACATACAACTAGTTGCACTGGAACATACCAAATAGCAACCAAAAATAATGTCGCCAAAACGTCATCAAATTTCAATGAACAGTAGAGTGAACATAAATACCTTCTTCCTGGAAGCACGAACAAATCAAGCCAAAACCAATAACCACACAGATCAAATACCCGGCGAAGAATATGCTAAAACAAAAGTCCCTTCTTTTTTTAAGTAAAATTGATGCAGCTGCCAATTAACATACTTCACCCAACAAATTACACCCAAGGAACACATGAATTGACGGAGATACCACACCGGACGACTACGGAGGACTTGAGACGTTTCCGGTGGATGAGCAGATCTGGGACACTCTTAACGCACAACACCGGTTACGGACATTTGATAGAGGGACTTTGTGGCGGAATAGCAAATCCCAGCAAAATAGAGATTGATGATTTGATACTTGATTTGAGATTGACCCAGGATAGTGGTTGGAACAAAGATATGAGGAGCGAGCAAACCTTGCGGCCACATTTTTTTAATGACTGCGACTCAAAATTGTGTTGCCCAAGAACAATTGGGTAACTCGATCGGAATGATGTTGAAGATTGGATCACACAGGCTATGACAAGAACGAGATCTAATTGCGAAGCCGCCGTCGCCAGACAAATCACAGCGGCGGCGGCGGCAGAAGCGGCAAACTAGAGGAAACTAGGATTTTAGATTTTCTCAAGATTTGGCTCCGATACCATGTAGAAATATAATTAGATCTAAACTTGAATGTTCTGATTATACATAGATCCGGTATTTATAATAGCTACAAGACCATGACCTAATTACGAGCCCAACAAGAATAAGCCCGTTAACAACAAACCCTACTACATTCCTTAACAACTAGGATAGATGGAGTATAAACTAAGATCCTATTGTTTTGGATTGAAATTTTAGAATTGGATGTTAAAAGAAACGGGAAGAAGTTGGAAGAAATTGGAAAGAATTAAAAGAAAATGGAAGGAGTTAAAAAACTTGGGAAGAATTTAAGTGTTAAAAAGTCACTCAATTAAATAAATAAATAATCATCTAAATAAATACGATGTAAGAAAACTTTATTTTTAGATAAAAAAGAATTTGTTATTGTCCATATTTGAGGTGATATATTATACATTTGGATATATATATATATATATTGTTATTTTATATTAGTCATATATAAATATCTCTTTAAGTCATTATTGGAAGAAATTGGAAGGAGTTAAAAGAAGTTGGAAGAAGCTGGAAGGAGTTGGAAGATAGTCTTTTCAAACCAAAAGAACAAGACCTAATCTTGCATTTAATTATTCATTTTTCAATTTTTGCATGTTTATTTATTTAAGTGTTCTTTATCTTTTATTTCAATCTTTTAAAAAATAAGATTTTTTGTTAATCCGTAAATTTATATATTAATCTTTGTAGTCCAATAACATTCCTATGGCTTTTCCAAATGAGAGTTCACGTAGTCGATACAGTCAAGATATTATTTCTACAAATTTAATAAATTGAGAATATATAAAAAGATATTGCATTTTAATAGAATTGTGAGTAATAAAAAAATGATAATCTGTACATAGAGAACGAACCTAAAGAAAAAATTTCATGATCTGTATCGTGAGTCGTGACTATCGTAGTACAGAAACTTAGGAGGGTGTATTCAATTGAGATTGTATTGATTTTTTTTAGACTATAAAAAATTAGTGAATTTAGAAAATCCATAGACTCGATGTAGAGTTTGTCCAATTTTTCTATTGATTTTCATGAATTTCATAGACTCCATGGATTTCTATTGAGTCATCCAAAAAGAGCGTCACTCCATTCCAGAAACGCCCAATTTGAGTTTTTATCAGGGGATGAGGCCTTAGTTCAAGGAATGGTGGCCTCCCCTTGTGAGTTGCTGCCTAGTCCTTGAGTTCACACTACCGCCGCCCTAGCCTACAAATTCAAGAAGAAGAATATGGTGGCCTCCCACCTCGTCGTCGTCATCATCTGTCAAGGAATCCTAGAACCGGCCAAATATCTTCGGCATCTTTTTATTCTCACCGAGGTTGAAACTGAGATGGGTGATGTAGCCGCAATCACTCCCGTCTTCAGAGTCGGGACTCACTAGTGGCGGCCTCCACAAACCAAATCTACTTCATCTGCACAATTGCTTCTTCCAAAAGTCCATAAAAATCTAATGTTTTGAGAATGAATTTGAGATAAGCAGTATTTTGGGAGACATCCAACAAAATCTATGGAATATTAAAATTCATTGACTATTAAATACCTAAAGATTTTTTAAGACTTTTTAAAATCCTTATTAAATATCTCAAGATTTTTAAAAATTTTAAAAAATCTAGACCTTCCAATTTTGAAAATCCAAAAAACGACTCCAATACACCCTTCTTTGATACCGTTTGGGTACGACTTACGAGGTACCATCATGCTCCACGCCTCCACCGACTGAACCACCACCGCAATCTGTTCCCGAAGAAGGCATAGCTCTCAGTACCGTTTTTTTATTCATCTTGAAGAGACATCTAAGCCAAGCAACCCACGCATCCCCACTGCTCGGCGCCAAGACAATCCGCCACCAGACCGCCTTGCCTCCGCCGGTCCGCCCCTGTCTTCTCCGATATTACAATATTGGAGCTTGAAGCCCTAACCAGCTAACAGGTTACGCCATACATAAGAACCAGTTTTCAGACACTTATCCCTTGTTTTTACTCTGGGATTAGCCAATTAGCAAGTCACTTTAGGTAGATTTGTTTTGGTATATACTCCATTGATTCCCAGCTAAGGTTACATAACTTTATTAAGAAAAGCGATTGTTGTGGGATTCAGGTATGAGGTTTATGCAGAAGAGAGACGTTTTGTGAAAACAATTACCACCTCCATCCCCGAGTATTGATCATTAGTTAAATGAAAATTCTATGTGATATTAGTAACAAATGATTTCATTATATTTATTCTGCGGAAGACTATCAGAAATTTATTTTGCTTTATTAGTATGCAATACAAGTTTAATGTAATTGATTATAAGAGTTCATACGATTTGAAGAAAATAAAGTCAAACTAGACGAGTCTTCTAAGACGGAGGTAGTATTTCCTTAGGAGTAAAGTGGAAGAGAGATAGAGAAAGATTACAGGATATTTTATATTTCACGTTCGCTTTAGGCCATTCTTAATAAAGAAATTTGGTCTATATTTTTTCTACGGTTTATGATATTGAACTTTCTTGAGTTATATGAACAGTAGAAATTTATAGTGATATTGAAGAAAACCGTGGAATTTCACATCAATTGCCTTCTTCTTCAGAAGTGATTTGTTTATTTATATTCTATGAACAAATTTGTTTAATCATTAATCTATCAACATGAAGTATTGATGGTTGATGGACTGATGTCGTATATCATAAACAATCACTTTTTTTCATGCAACAAGGTTTGCATAAATGAATATACACTCTGTTTTCTTCAGTCTTATAATGTTCAAATGGCCCCATTTGTTTCAAGGGCAATGACCTGTTGCCGGAAACTCTTCCCAGGATAATGTTTGCCATGGAGAATGCTCTTTTGGAAAATAAGTTCTTAGCACAATATAATGTTTGACCTGCAAAAATAAAAAAACATGAATTGAAAAATGATTTCCCAGTTCATTGTGAACAAAGTATCCTTGTGGAATGCCTTTCAGAAAATGATTTACTCTGCCAAAACGCCAGAAAATCAGAAAGCATTGTCCAGGAAAATTATAGTTTTGCAAACAAACAGAGCCTAAAGATGTTTGTCGGTTTTTTATCCATTAATTCTCAAGTCTTTTTGAAAACTAACAAGAAGGTTTATATATGTTATTGCAGGTGCATAAGCAGCTTGTTTTGGTACACACTGTTATTCACTATGTCAGTTGTTAAACCTTTGAAGAAACTAGTATCTTGTGTTATCCTTGATTTGGATGGTACACTTATTAACACAGGTGATCTGCTGTCTTCCTATGTAACTGATTGAAAACAAACACGTACACTAGTTATGAGCCAGTGGGCCACAACTTATCTGTTCATTTGAGGCATTTCCATGATCCAACGTTGTATTGCACTAACTGTAAAAGTGAAAAGTTGCAATATGGGATGTATTTTAACCTAACATTTAATAGTACCCTTTCGTGATTAGTAGGCATTGCATACTCATGTCATATACTCTATGATTTGTATTTTTGTTGAATAATTTACATAGGTGAAATCTTCCAGTATAGAGATTACAAAATTTTCTTCTGCATAAATGCGATTTGTAATTTGGTATGAAATGCTTTATGTCAAAGGAAATCTGATGTGTTTTGAACTCTATGCTGTGAGAAACCAATAGAAATGTATCCATTGGGATAATAAATGATTTACAATGCTAGTCCTTGACATCCTTGATAAATTCTATACTTGATGTTTTCATGTAGAACAACATGTTTGGAGTAACATTTTCTTAATATTTGAGATTCTCTATCTTCACCTTTTGTTAGTGCTCTGTGCACACCAGTTTCTTACTGAATTTTATTTTCTGACAGATGGCATTGTGACTGATATTCTAAAAGTGTTCCTCGTTAACTATGGAAAGCAATGGGATGGAAGAGAAGCCCACAAAATAGTGGGGAAGACACCTGTGGAGGCTGCAGCTATGGTTGTTGAAGATTATGATATTCCCGTAACTAAAGAAGAATTTCTTTCACAAATTACTCCAATGTTTTCGGAGCGGTAATATACAATCATACAAGCATTTCTGTTTCTTGAGTAAGTTATATGTTGAAGTTGCCCTAGCCTCCTAGCAGAAAATTCATCAGATTATTAGAAGATGTCAATCATAAATGACTCACAATATCACTTGTCACGACTTAAAGTAATTGAGTATTTAAAAAAAACAGTTCTTGTACCTGAGGAAATAGTCTCATAATGTCTAATTATTAATTTCAAATCTCAAATCAGAATTATTATTATTGTTGTTGTTGTTGTTGTTGTTCATTTAAATTTAAATTTTTTCTTTTCATATATACTGCTTGAGCCCGGGTATCTTTAGAAAACAAATTCTTTTTGCCTTCTCAAGGTAGGGGTAAGGTCTATGTATCCTCTGCCTCTGCAGGCCCCATTCATGGGATTCCACTGGGTTGGTGACTTCTTGTCATTGTAGGAAGAGAACAATATATTTAATACTATTGAACGCGGTCCAATCTTAATTTTAGGGTTGTGAATTTTATTGTTAATCCTAATTGCAGGTGGTCCAATATTAAGGCTCTTCCTGGTGCCAATCGATTGATTAATCATTTCAAGAGCCATGGTGTGCTAATGGCTTTGGCTTCCAATTCTCCAAAGTCAAACATAGAGAAAAAAATTTCTTACCATAAAGGTAGTTGATGCTAAAACCATGTAAATATTCAGACCTCTTGCCTGTCTCAAGAGTAGGCAAGTAGGCCGTATAATAATGCAAATACGTTATGTCAAGAATGCCGATTGGTTTGCTTATTTTAGAGTATAATTACTTGATATAGGCTGGAGGGATTCCTTTTCTGCCATTGTGGGAGGTGATGAAGTTACAGCTGGAAAACCAAATCCTGAAATGTATATGATCGAATCTTTCTTACTCCGATGCTTTACATTATATTCTCATCTGATGACGTTATATATTTCTGTTCTCTTGTTCAAGTTTTCTTGAAGCGGCTAAAAGACTTGGTGTACATCCATCCAGTTGCCTTGTCATCGAGGATTCATTGTGAGTATTCACCAAACAAGTTACATGATATCATAGTTTATGATCTAATTTCTTTCACAAGCAAGACATTAATTGAGTTACTGGGATGTATATATAATAAAGCAAACTCTTGTACAATAGGTTGTTAGAACGGTATTTGTGCCTAGCATTTAATAAGATATTACTTGAAAGCGTTTAAGTAGTGGCTTTGATCATGTAATTTGTCAACATAAATACATGGAGAGAGTTACAGATCATAGATTTGGTTGAAAGGGGCAACCTTATGCTATAAGAGCTCCTGATATGGATGGGGTCTAGAGAAGGGCTGGTCCCACTTAGTGGATCACATGTATGTCACATGTGTAGTGGACAGAGTCCACGACCGGAACCTGTGATCTCAAATTCATGTGGCAGCACCTCCATCCATTGTGGCAACATTCCCCTTCATAAATTTAGTAGAACCAACAAGTGAATTCGGAAAGCATAAGTAGTACACTCTCCGTCTCTAGTAAGTTTCATAGTCACTCTTCACTATTTATTGAGTCAAAGTGCCAAACTATTACATCTTTCTTTACTTAATTATTTTGATCATTTGTTACAAAAAATAAGTCTTGTCACCACTCGTTTTTATAGAACTTTTGTTGTAGTTTTTAAGTATGTAAATAATATTTTTGAATTTACACTAATATTTAGATAAACTAAATCAAAATAACTGTGGTCAAACATCGTAAACGGAAATTGTGAACTTTATTAAGGGGCGGATGGAGTATTTATGATTTACTTTACCAAAATATTGAAAGTTGCATCTTTTTTATTGGATGGGAGTAGTATGTAATTAGTAACCTTAATCCTAAAATGGAATGTTGTCTATGTCAGACCCGGTGTTACTGCAGGTAAGGCTGCTGAAATGGATGTGGTTGCCGTACCATCTCTCCCTAAACAGTCCCATTTATGCAGTTCAGCTGATGAGGTTATCAATTCACTTCTTGATTTGCACCCAGAAAAGTGGGGCCTGCCTGCATTTCAAGATTGTATGGTACTCTAACCATCTTGAGCTTATCAAATAACGTTTGAGTTCTTACCTGGGACAGGAATTCTTTGTGCAGGGGTAGAAGGAACTTTGCCTATAGAGACTTGGCATATAGGTGGTCCTGTCACTAGGGGATTTGGGCGTGGCTCCAAGGTGCTGGGGATCCCAACAGGTATTCAAACAGAATTACTAATTTATTGCTTAGAATTGCCATGAGCTTTATGCACAAAAATGATGTTATTATCCTGTAAACTGGCATTTAAAATGGCACTCCATGTTCATTTGCGTATATTCCTCTATTTTCTTCCACTTATAATCCTTGAATTGTTCTGGTTTTGGTTCAATAATCAAAATATCAAAATTCCACACACTGTAAGCATTTTATAGATTTTCACTATAGTGAATAGAAAACTGTGGATATTTTGTGCCAAAAGTGTCATAATTTTAAAGCTCAGGTAAAATTGGAAGAAGTTAGAGTCGATGATTAAAAGTGGAGAAATGACACTAGTTGGAAAACCAAAAGTGAGACATATTCATTTTTATGTGGCCCGAAATCCCGTAGTCGATAAACTGGGATATTGGAGAACCAATGGCTAGTTAATTTCTCTTTTGTTTTTGATAAAAAAATAGCACCATCCTTACTTCTAGTGATAAGTAATTCTTATTACATTTTCAGCCAATTTATCAACCGACGGTTACTCAGATGTGCTATCAGAACATCCATCAGGTGTGTATTTTGGGTGGGCTGCTTTATCTACTCGTGGTATATATAAAATGGTCATGAGTATTGGCTGGAACCCATACTTCAATAACACCGAGAAGACCATTGTGAGTATCGTACATATTCAAATGAATGATCCAATACATATACTGCAGAATTACACACATTTCGGCAGATCTTCATAATAATAATAATAAAAACATTTTGAAAAATATGTTCTTTTAGGAGCCATGGCTGCTACATGACTTCAATGAGGACTTCTACGGTGAAGAATTGCACCTTGTCATTGTCGGCTATATACGCCCTGAGGTAGCATGTACTTTTCATGCCTTGGTTATGTCTATGTTCTCTCTTTTTTCCGGTAACGACAATAATAGTAATGCCTTTAAAACAACACATGCTAGGCAAACTTTCCATCGCTTGAGAGCTTGATTGCAAAGATTCATGAAGATAGAAGAATTGCAGAGAAAGCCCTTGAGCTTCCTATATACTCAAAGCACAAAGGCGATCCCTACATGTACAATTTATGATTTACAGTTAGTTGGGGGGTCATTTTTACCGTTTCATTGTTTTGAACCGTGATGGTTCGGTGATTGCATGACACATACACCCATAATGAAAACACAACAAACACAAGCTAAAACGATATCACATGCACATGCCCGTTCAAACCATAATTCACACATGATCCTATGCCGCAAGCCCTGAGGTTGTGGTCTAGCTGTTGTATTTTGTTGACCGGGAGAAGTGTTGTAATCAGAGAGACACTTGTGTGATAAATTCACTTGTGTAATCAGGAGGTTTGCACATAAAGTTATTAGGAAAAATTGCAACAATTTAGTGATTAGAAATGCATTTTGAGTTTGTGTGAGTTTCGTGTTTGGCTTTTCAACGATCTAGTGAAGGGCTATATTATACACACGTACTTTTGCATTTTAGGAGATTTTTTTTTCTCAATTCTTCTTGTGTTCTTTAGATGTTATTGCTTGTGCGTGATGTGAAAAACTCCCCATTGACATGGTGTCATAACAACTTGCATAACACGTTTAATAGACCACCCATCACTAAAAATAAGTGACACATATATACCCTAGCACACATAATCTTAACCCTTTTCTTTCAAACTTTCTCATTCACATCACAGGAAAATTTATATTAATCCTAAGTATATGAATAATTCCCCGAACTCGCTCGGGATGAATTGGTGCTTTGATTATACTACCGACTACACCAACTATGCTTACGATGCCTATTGGGTGTGTTGTCCATAATGACACTAATTTCTATCCAAATGTTATCAATAATGTAAAATCTGTATTCTGTCGTCTACTCGTGTTACTATCATACACCTTGGGTTCATGTGGGCTTTTTGCATACAACTTTTTAATTTTAAAAATATTTCTCAATTATTACCTTTTGCCTTTTCAATCTTTCTTTTTACTCTTCACAGTCAAATTCTGGAGTAAATTTTTTAGGTTAAAATTCACACTTGGTTCTTTAACTTTATGAGTTATGCATGATTGGTCTTTCAAATTTCAAAACTCCATTAATAATAGTTTTTCAAGTATTCAACCCTTCAAATGGAGTCTTTCAAGTTTCAAAAATACTTAAGTAGTCCTTCAAGTAATCAATCCTCAAAATGAAGATCTTTTTACGGTACACACACACATCTAATACAGAATACTTGTACTTATACGCTGGTGATTGTGTTTTAATGTATACGAACTTAATGGGTTCTCGCAATTCCAATCAAAATTTTGTGTACTTTACTATTCAATTTGATCCACTTCGAAAGTAAACTTATCCCCAGCATTTACAATGGGAGGGAAAGATCCACTGCGTTGCGCTACTTGGAGGTTGGGGCCAACGGCGGACAGTGGCGGACGCAGAAACTTAGAGAGTAGGGGGCATCATGCTCTTAATTATTACTATGTATACATTTTTAGTGTTTCACTTTAGATTTTATTTTGATTTTTTAAAAATTTTAATTAAATATTCTATTATTTAAATATTTAAATATTTAAATATTTAAATTCTATCATGTTTTTATCACTTAACACTATCTATTGAGGTCTTTAATTTTTAATTGGGGTCTATAATATTTTATAGTTCAAGTCATTAATAATATAACTTTAAAAAAATTAAAAAAATCAAAGTACAAAAAAAAAGTAGTAGGGGGCCATTGCCTCCAACTAATGCAAAGTGGATCCCCCACTAATGGCGGACACCCATTGCAAAGTCGGAAGTTGCATTAAGCACTGTTGCAGAAGTTATATATATGGAGATAGTTATATATATGGAGCTACTTGCATCTGACACCATTGCAAGTCAGAAGTCATATATATGGAGCTAATAATCCATTTAATTTTTAATGTTTACTGTAAAAAGAACTGCATTTGGAGGGTTGATAAATACTTAAAGGACTATTATGAACTTTTATTAAAGAACTGCATTTGGAGGTTGATAAATATTTAAAATACGAAGGAGTATTTATGGACTTTTGAAATTCGAAGAACTAATCGTGTACAATTTACAAAGTTGAAGGACCAATGTAGAATTATCTTTTTTTTACTATAGCATAGCTGTTGGTTGCATATATGAATGTAATTTCAATATTATATAAATGGGCAATGCTAGGGGTACACCAACATGGGGTACCCCAAGTGTACACCAAACCAACACAGACACACACAAACACAAAATGTCTGTGCAACACAGAAACTTTGTGTCTGTATGTGTCTGTATTGACTTTGGTGTACGCTTGGGGTACCTTATGTTGGTGTACCCCTAGCTTAATTCTATATAAATATGTGGCACAGACGTGCAGTGCAGACCATATTTCAACTGAGAAAGCATTGATCATTAATTGCCACCTTCAACGTGCAAATTTCTTTCCGCATTTAAAATTTAAATAATACGATCCGTTCGTCTTCCTTCCATTTGAGTTTTTTTTATTCAAATCTTATAATAATCCCTCTTTTCTAAAATAAGATTTCTGTTTGAATTGGTTTATAAAATTTGACTTAATATAATCTTCAATTAATATTGGGGTAGAAATAAAAAAAAATTTATATTAAAAAATTACATTAAAAACTCTATAAAACAAGTAAACAAATAGTGACAAAATTATTATATATATTTTGTTAGATAATCGATGAAAACGTATAAGAATGAAGTTAATTTGACCAATGAATAGTAATTGACAATTATTTTTAGGACGGAGAGAATATTTGACAGTATTTAATTATAATAATTGCAATATATTGCAAAAAGTTACTCTCTCCGTCCGGAAATGTTCTTCCCATGTTGACTTGCCACGCTTATTAAGGAATAGTAAAAAAAATGCAAAATTTTCAAAAATGCACATTCTATAAACTTTTAAATCTTCTTTTATTATTAAAAAAGTATTAAAAAAGTAGATTTGTGATAACATAGAAGGGTATTACTAATATTTAGCCTTAAAAAGCATACTAAAAAAGGAAATGAGAAGATTATTTCCGGACGGACCAAAAAGGAAAATGGGAAGAATATTTCCGGACGGAGGGAGTATTATTAAAAATTTATTTGTAAAAGATGTCTCACAACGTTATTTTATGGTATTACTTTTTAAATTTATTATAAGTTGAAAAAAACGGTTAGTTGTTCACCTAAAGAATCGTGAAATAAGTAGAACAAATTTGAAATGAGGTGTAACGTTGAATTTAATTGAAAGATTGTACTTACTCTCTCACAATTTAAATTGCATGTTGTTGTTTACGAGATTTGACTGAAATTATGTTTAACTTGATATATACTTGAAAATTAATGTGAAATTAAAAAAATACTACCTCCGTTCCAAAAAGATTTACACATTTTGATTAAAGTTGAAATTAAGGGAGGGATAATTTTGTGTTGACTTTCCAAAAATACCCTTGATGTGATGGGTAAAAGTAGGATGTGATGCGTAGATTATTAGGAAAAAGGTATGATGTGATAGGTAGGGTTTGAAAAAGTAAGGGATAAAATTGGTTTTTTAATAGAAATGGGAAGGAGATTGTGGGACGCAATTTTTTTGAAACGTATAAATCTTTTTGGGACGGAGGAAGTAATATTTATATATTTAAAAACTACATTAAAAAGTCTACAAAACAAGAAGTGATAAGTTTATTGTTTTAGCAAATGGGTAGCAATAATATACAAATAATATAACAAAAGTTTGATATTGTAAATAATAAACATGACTTAAACTGTGGGGAGAGAGTACTTCTCAGTCTTTCAATTAGGAGATGTTACAAAGATATTCAGTTAGGAGGGTTTTTGTAGAGTACAAGTGGGTTAAGAAATTTATTTATAGAGTACGATGCAACATAAATATTTACAAAAAAAAGAAATGAAAAGATAAGCTTCACCTCCAACTCCAAAGACTCTCTCAGACCCGATTGAAGGATCGCCATAAATATTTACAATATTTATGTAAAGATTAGGCAAAGACCCATTCATGGAAAAGAAATGTGCTCTTCAAAGCCGATAAGGAAATGTTTTTAAAATTGATTGTTCAAGCTCAGTGGCCGATCTAGCCACTCGCACTGGGGCACGCGCCCCCAGTAAATTTTTTTATGCAGTATAATATTTAAAAAAAATTGATAGTTTACAAAAGTGCCTCCAATTTTTAAGGTTTGCCCCCAGTGATTTCTTTTTCTGGATTCGCCATTCTTCAAGCTATGTCCTAATATATGCCATGAGTGTTTTCTTTCTCGCTCCATTTGTTCTTGTATTGAGGGGATAATGAATGTTTTTGGTGGGATGGAAGAAGTCTAGTGTAGGGTATTCATTGATTGTCCAAAAGGCCTTTCAATGACTGATTCTTTAATAATTTTTAAAATTGTTAATGCATCTTTAATAGCAATGTACTTGGTAGTAGTTAAGAATCAAAACAAATTTTGAGGCTTATCATAATTTATCTAGAAACAATCGCTTTTATTTTCAAACATTAGGGTCAAACTGTGTACATCCAACGATCCCTTTAACGTGCAATAGGTGGGAGCCTTTAAGGTAATGAATGATGTAATTAACGATGTCGTTATTGTTGCTCTTGGATTAATTAATTAGAGTAAATTTCATAATTGGTCCTTTATAACAGGGAGATTTCCATATTTAGTCCTCTATTATCAAATATTACCCCCGTAGTCCTTTTTTTAAGGGTACCTTTCCACAAATGGTCTTTTTTTGATCTTCTGCCGTGTTGGTGTTAATTTAAAGGCTAAAAGTATAATTTAACGTCAACATTATGTCTAGTGACGTGTTCTGATATTGGTTAAGCGGATAACACAAAAATAATGACTATGATTGTGGGATAGGATTCTGGCGAAAGATCACATTTGTAGACTATAGTTGTCGTAAAAAGCAACTGTAATTCACAAACGACGAAAACGGAACAGCCTTTGGAATTGTTTATGACAAAAAAGATATATTATCATTGTGAAATTACACTTTTAGCCCTCAAATTAACACCAACATGATATAAGATCAAAAAAAGGACTATTTGTAGAAAAGTACCCATAAAAGAAGGACCACTTGGGTAATATTTGATAATAGAAGACTAAATAAGGAAACACCCCTGTTATAAAGAAACAATTATAAAATTTACTCAATTAATTATTAATGGTATCCTTTGTTGGCTTTCAAAAGAATAGATTTGTGAATCTAATGATTAACTAAGTTTCTCCTTTGTAATAAAAGTTGACCAATCTAATTCAATATTTGAGTTGAACTACCGCGTATAAATCCAGATAATTAACACCTAATTTTTGGCATTACCCAATTTTTTTTTACCGAACATTGGAGGGTTGTTAGCTTGTAACAACGTTAGGTTACTAATTAATCATAAGTAAATTTGGATGATAGTCCTTTACTTTCTCTGTCGCCATATATCTGCTCAATTTTTGGGGTTTTCTTTCTTCTGGAAACATCACGTTTTGTATTTATTATCACAGTAAACCTTTTCATAATGATGATTTTGGATTTGTTTTTTGAAATCCATATGCTCTATAGATAATGTTAGGGAGAAGAACCCAAATATTACTAAAAGTGTGCACATTTACTAAAATAAAACCCTTTAAAAAGTGGTAGGATTAAATTTGCGACACATTCCTCAGTTTGTCCATGGAGATAATAATTATCCTCCACCAGTGTCCAACCTTTTCAAATGTTACAGTTCCACATTTAAATTTGAGTAATGCTAGAGTCACAAACAAACACTTCACAAAATTCACAAACTTACTTTTTTAACACTTTCCTAGAAATAAGATGCACTCAAATAATAAAAAATATTTTAATTTAAAATCCACAAAAGGCAAGTTTGTAAAATTTGTGAATTATATGTTTGTGACTCTAGCATTTTCAATTCCTTTAAATTTATAAAAAACACTTCAATCTCTGCCTGGGACTCTGCCCCTTAAGGAATTTATAATATCGTTGAAGAAACGTATATTTTATACTTTCAAACTCGTTGACAACGTTTATTGAAATTTTCGGTCGGTATTAAGTCACCAACACAATATAATCCACTGTTAATTTTCTAAAACTATTTCACTTTTTAGACGATCCAAACAAACACTTTCATAGTAGACTGCTACTTAATTAATCAACTACGTAGTACAATCACTACAATGTTTATGAAAATGTATTCTACACATAAATATATGTCATGTAATTAAGTAATTAACTCAACGCATGCCCCAATCCAACTAGCCAGGGATTATAAAACTAGCCGGTAGACTGTTGTTGTTTGTGGTCGTCCCGAAAAGATCAGACTCGAGGACGACCACATTGTTCTCTTCCTGCAGGAAGCCGCCGAGTAGGCGGTTACTCGGCCCAGAGTTCATCTCCCCATCGCCATCCCCCAGTACGCGATGATGATGAGGAGGAGGTGGTGGTGTTTTTGATGAGGATGATGAGGATGATGGGAGGCTATGATTATGATTATGATTATTGTTGTTGTCCATGTAGACGATGGCCATGAGGTGGGCGTGGCGGAGTTGGAGGTTGAGAAGCTCGGCCTGGGCCACGGCGAGCTGGGCCTGGAGCTCGTTCACTTGGTTTTGAAGGTGACATATGGCGCCCGCGCTGCCGTACACCGGGTCCCTCAGTCGCGCCTTCGCCTCGTACACCATGCTGCTCACCGCATCCCCCCTCTGCGCCTCTGGCAATTCCTGCTTTTTTGTTTCCGTTATTTTGTTTCATACGTGCAGATCGAATTATAATATATGTACATCCAGATGTAGTACTTTTATATAAATCGAATAAAGATTGTGTACAATTTGGTAAACTAGCTTACAATAACTTCGGAAGAATAAAATATTTTTTCACGTATAGTCCTTGAAGGACCGATAATGAAATAATTTTTTAAAATTAAAGAGCATTTATTTAATTTTAGAGAATGAGAGACTCAATATAGAAAACTAACTATAATTCGAGATCATAAATGATCATTTAGGCCCCGTTTGATACACGGAATTCAATTCAAATTCTCGTGTTTGGTAGCACAAAAATTATGTGAATTTAGAATTGGTAGTACAAAAAATGAATTGGAATTGGTGAATTCAATTCTATGGAATTGAATCCCATGAAATTTTAATTCCAATTCAATTTCAATTCTATCAATTCCGTGTACCAAACGGACCCTTATGAAATTTACTCATTTCACCATTTACAACTTAGAGTATGGTAAAAAAAAGATCAAATATTAGGACTAGTAATTAAGAGTGTGTGTGTGTATACACAATGGGTGATATGAAATTGTCTTAATTGTTCTTTGACTATAATGTGGAAGAAAGTGAACGCCTAGGAAAGAAAATGAAACAGCACACTGTAGAGAAAATTAAAACAAGTTTGAATTGCCACCTCTTTGAAAAACAACGTAACTTTACTGGTACATTTATTGGATCTCCACAATCCAAACTCGTCTTTTCTCCTTTTCCTTTATCTTTCAATTCAATTCATTTGTGAACCCTATTCTAGCTTAAAATCTTCATTATTGTAAAATTAAAGATATATCATTAGCATTTATTTAGGAGGAAAAAAATACTGCAAGAAAAAAATACTGTGAGTCTTTACAAGTTGCACACCAAGTATATAACAAATAAAAATTACAATTATCTAAGCACACAAAAAGTAATTATTGTCTGTGTGAATATATGTTAGAGTTCATGCATAAATTTTGAGAAATGAACTTAGTAGAACTCTAGATATAAAAAAAAAAATAGGGTCACAAAGTTTAGGTGCTACACCCCTTACAACTACTTTTTTCTATTTCAATCTTTCCTCACTTTGACTAACTACGTCCCAATTGCAAAAAGAGGTGCGTTTTCTAGACGGATAATAGACTTGAATATAGACTTTAATATGCCTTTTCTAAACTAACTACGTCACTTTTTTATATTTTTCATTCCCAAGCCCATAATCAAATATGCAAATCAGTTTTTATAAAAATATGATATTTAAAGTTAAATTTTAAATCAAATGGAATGATATTAAATTTACATTACTATTCAACAAATTATTTTCAATTTTTTTGGCTAAATTTTTCCAATTTATATAAATATATAATTAATGACGATTAATAATGATGATGGTACACCATTTAGTTTACCCCTAACATGACTCTAATTAGTTAGACTCAATTTTTATACGTAACAAAAAGATAGAGCACTACTCTTTCTCTTGTATATGAAGCACATTATTCTTGGTTATTCTTCCCAATTTTAGAATAAAGTCCAATATGAGATATAGCACGATTCAAAACAAAGACAAAAACTATGTCATTAAATTTAATCATTTAGATAAGAGCTAAGAAAAATAATATGAACTATATATATAATAATGATTCAACTTGACACAAACAAAAAAAAACAAGAAATATATTTAGAGGGTTGGAGAGAGTATAATATACTCCAAATTGCGAGAGGAATGATATATACTAGCTAGTCAAATATTCTGGAAAATGAAATTTTATTTTAGAACAGAACAAAGATAAAAGCGTGTTGTTTATTATTTCGCGACGAAACATACACATACCTGTAAGAGTTTAATAATGTTGCTGGCTCCAAAGACCCGATGAGCCGTGGTAAACTTCATCGGATCATTGGGCGGAAAGTACGGCGCAAGAACACATTTCTCGGCGCACCTCCGCCTTAGGATCTTACAGGCGGCGCAAGGGCTGACTACTGTTGCCGCCGGCGGTGGTGGGGTGGTGGGAGGCGGCGGAGAAGAGGAAGACATTGAAGAATTGGTGGTGGTTGTTGCCGTGGTCTCACTTGACGGTGACTCCATATACAGTGTGGTATTATAGTCTATAGAATTGAACTTTTTTTTTTTTGTAAAAGCCAATGAAGGTGAAATGTGGGTTTTGGTGGTCTAACATTTTGTCATCAAAGGGCTTACTTTATATATACACCACCCGCATAGGGAGGAAAGTCAAGGGAACAAGTACACCTACGAAAATTACTTTTTTTTAAAAAAACTACTCCTTACTCTGTATTTATTAGTTAAAGACTTAAATTAATTTTTCTTTCTCCTCATTTAAATAAGGGTGGATTCCCTGAAAACTCGTGCAAGGCATTTCTTTATATGTAATTCAAATATACATTTTCCTAAATAATGCCAACCGGATTTGGCTAATCCGTTTTGGAGGAATTTATTTATTCAAACGGAGTAGGCTACTCCGTTTCATTGATTTAATTGCCAAACGGATTTGGCTAATCCGTTCAACCTTTTTTTTTGTATAGTTTTCTTGTTTGGCTACTGGGTTCCACATTAATTTGTTGGCTAAAACTATTCCATTTTTTTGCTAAGTTGCCTAATCCGTTTTTCTTTCTTTTTTTATAGTTTTCTTTATCATAATCACCTTCACTTATTTGTTCAAATATTTTTTACTTTAAATTTTTTTTTTGTTCAAATAATTTTTGTCACTTATAAATAAATTATAAAACTTAAAAATAAAATACTTTTATTTATCATTAAAATGTTTTTGTTCATAATTTTTTTGATAATTTTATTTATCATTAAATAAATATACAATAATAAAATTTAAAAAAAGTGTAATGTCCCAAAACATGGTCGAGAAGTTATTCTATTTTATAAACAATTATTTGACCCAACAAAGCATTGTTTCTATGTTTGACTAAAAATGTAGGATTTTTTGGAGTCAATGATTTTTGTTAAGATTGACTTTTATGGATGTGTCTCGAAAAGACGAATCTAACGGTATATTTTATGAACAAATTTGATATAAAGATTTTCAGTTATGACATTTTAAATATATATATATATAATTTGCATAAAATGAGAAGTAGTCAAAGATGTGAACTTTTGTAAAATGATTTATTGAAAAAAATATTTAAATTTAATAATATTGATTGAATATGAGAGTAATTTTAATTATATATCAATTAATTCAATTCGGATCTTAATTCAGAGAAAGTTGGACCAAAACGTATATTCTGATTAGGACCAAAAATTAGTCCCAACAAGAAAATGAATGACCTACTCCAGAGTACGAGATAGCGAGACTAACGCCGCGACAGAGCACACGAACCGGCCGACCTACGAGAACCCGCTATCTGAATAACATGGACAATTGACCACGAAGACATCACAACGATATGATGAATAACTTTGTCATGAATTTAAGTTATGTTTGAGTTTATGTATTATTAAATTTACCAAATAAGTTTGTCATATATTGTGTTTTGTAATCTTCTTTTTAGGAATAAATTATATGTACTCTATCAATAAATTTCATACATTTTTTCTTATTTTAATTTTGTTGTACTCCCTCCGTCCCAATTTAAATTGCCTGTTTTGATTTTTGGGCATAATTAAGGAAAATAAAAAAAAGAGTTGATTTTTCGATATTGACTTTACTTTTAAGAAGGGGTGATGATAAGATAAGGTGAAGAAGAGTGACTTATTTTAGGGATAGTTTAGGTATTTTATTTTTAAAAGTTTACGAAAACAACTAACATGCAAGTTATTTTGGGACAGAGAAAAAAGACAAATAGAAATCATCCTAAATAGGACTAAAACATAGATAAAAGTACCAAAATAGGACTTTCATGTTTTTTTTCCCGGAATAGGACTTTGCATTGTGGTAATGTGACTTTGCATTGTGGTAATGTGGCAGTGTACATGTGCAAATTACTATACTTTCTTGGTAATGTATATGACCATGTTTGGTAATGTAAGTCCTATTTCGGGAATAAAAACATGGAAGTCCTATTTTGGTATATCTTCCATGTTTTAGTCCTACTTTGGTCTTTCTCCCAAAGACAAACAGACAATTTGAAATAGGACAAAGAGAGTATTAAATTTACTTAAAGTTAATAAATAGTAGTTTTATTATTAAATTTTATTAGAGTATATATTATTTAATGATAAATAAAATTATCAAAAAAAATTATGAACAAAAATATTTTAATGATATAGAAAAATATTTTATTTTTAAATTTTATAATTTATTTATAAGTAACAAAAAATATTTGAGCAAAAAAGGGAAGGTGATTTAATATGATAAAGAAAAAAAAGGATTTGCATGATGAAGAAAAAAAGGGCAAACGGATTAGCCAACTTTGTTGGAAAAAAAATTAATAAATAAAGAATAGCGAAACGGATTTGCCAACTCCGTTTGGCAATTAAATCAAGCAAACGGATTAGGTATTTTCGAATAAAAACGGAGTAGCCAAATCCGTTTTGCATTGTTAGGAAAAAAATGTCTGACTTACACTATCAGGAATGAAATTTTATTTTCTTACATATGTTCGTCATTTACTCTTTAAATAAATACTTCCTCCCATTTTATAATAATATTCCACAGTATTTTGTTTATCCTTCTCAAAATCACACTTTATTTTAGTGAAATATGCACTAAATAGAACTAAAACATAAGTCATTTCTCAATTTAGAACTTAAACTTTTTTATATTCTCAAAATAGTACTTAATAATGTCTAGTGGGAGGAATAATGCTCAGTGACGGTGGACATTTACTTGAATAATGACTAATGGATAATGATCAATGGTACTCCTACATTGAAAAATAAAAACATATAAAAAGTGAAATTTGCACTGAATAGGACTAAAACATAAGTTATTTTTAATGCAGAACTTCAAATATAATTTATTTCCCAGTAGCACTGTGTTGATCCAATATGCAGCTCCTCGATCTATAGCCCAGGCCTGATTTTAAAACCAGCACCCAACACAGAAGGACATGGCAAAGGGAGTCAAAAGGGAGGTGATCATCATAGCCAAAACATTGTTTTGAGTTTGGAGAAACTTCACAAGACATTGTAGTATGGCATAACCAAATACGCCGGGGATTATGTAATATGGATATACCCCGGCCGCTACGTTGCACACAGCAGAATCTTGATGCATTGCACGGAGGATGTGTTTTGTGTTTCCCCAAATTAACACAATAAAAACACACACCGACAAGAGAGTGGCAAGTGCACGCTGCAAATAAACACCAACCAAACGAAGTTGCCGAGCTCTAAATGTTTGGTCGGATAGTTTGTCCAGTGTACTTGAGAGTCCTATCTTACATGATAAATATAAGAACCGTTTATAAAACACATCCGTGTCCGCATCCGCTCCAAATGCTAGGTCGGATAGTTTGTCCAGAGTCCGCATCCGTTAAAAATGGTTGTTATCTGTATCCGATTGTTAAACGGATACGAATTTGGTAATCACACATCCGATCCATTTATAATCCGCTCCGCATTGACATCCGTTTAAATAATTGTTTTTCCGTGTATCCGATCCGTTATATGTAGTTTTTCCTAATTTTTTATTTTTATATTTTGTTTCTCTATTGATATCTCAAAGTATAAGACATTTTTATATGCAAAATATATGTGTAGACACTTTTTATGTGTATATATGTACTGTGTATATATTCTTATGATATAAAGGTATCGTAGAATATCTTAAACTATAAAAAAATTAGAAAGATGTGTTTAAATGTACTGTGTATATCTTTTTATGATATGAAATTATCGTAGAATATCATAAACTATAAAAAAATTAGAAAAAAAATTATCCAATAAAGATTCACAGTTGATTTTATAATATTTTGATTTAGTTTAATTAGAAATTAAAGTATTGTTTAATAATGTTTCAAAATTGGAAACAGATAAGGATACATACGATATCCGACTAATATCCGACGGATGCGGATACACTTTTGATTTCCAGTATTCGTCAAGAACCGAATCCGAATTCGATATCTGACAAAAATAAACGGATACAGATTTGGTAATGGCACATCCGATCTGATTAATATCCGTTTACACCCCTAAATATAAGAATTATAATAATCACATAATACGAATTAAAATAATTCACTGACTGAACACTGAAAAACATTAAAATACACATAAAAATAAAAAAATGATCTGTTCATTTGCTTACCAAGACGTTGAAACTGGTGATCGAAGAAAAAGAGATGGATAAGGAAACATCGTCTAAAGTTTCCTTTCCAAGACGTCAACCAAATATCATCGATATATTGTAGTGTGGCATAAGCGAATACGCCGGGGATTATGTAAAATGGATATACCCCGGCTACGTTGTACACAGCAGAATCTTGATGCATTGCACGGAGGATGTGTTTCGTGTTTCCCCAAATTAACACAATAAAAATAGACACCGACAAGAGAGTGGCAAGTGCACGATGCAAATAAACACCAACCAAACGAAGGTGCCGAGCTCCAAATGCTTGGTCGGATAGTGTGTCCAGTGTACTTGCGAGTCCTATCTTACATGATAAATATAAGAATTGGAATAATCACGTAATAAGAATTAAAATAATTCACTGACTGAACACTGAAAAACATTAAAAATACACATAAAAATAAATAAATGATATGTTTGTTTGCATACGAAGACGCTGAAACGTGTGACTGAAGAAAAAGAGACAGATAAAAAAACACCGCCTAAAGTTTCCTTTCCAAGACGGCAACCAAATATCATCGATATGACTTGCAAGAAATATTTCATGAGTGCCGCAAAAATTATAAAAAAACAATCTTTAGATGCTCTTTCGCTTCTATAATAATGTTCCTCTCCATTCTTACAAGGGAGAAATACGAAAATAGCACTTTAATAGCACTTTAATACTCAAAATAGCAGTGCTATTAGTTTTGGAGATGAATTCTCTTTTTTGTCCTTAAATAAACACCTAATATTATATTTTCCTAATTAGGTTAAGAAATAGGTTTTACGGCCAAATGCTATTGCGCATCCGATCTTCCCAGGCGCAGCAGCCAATCTTCCCATTCACGCCATAACGGGCACGCTTCCTCGTCACACTGCCGAACGCGACGCAGCAGCTTTCGGAAGGAGACCCAAGGTTTCAATGGCAAGCGAAGATGCACTGGACGAGATCCCTCTAAGCAAAAGATTGGAGAAGATATAGGTATGATTCGTTTTGGCATTGAATTTGCTTCTTAAAAAAATTCTCTAACAAAGTTTGGAATAAGTTTTTTTTTCGTTTGCAATGCGTTTTTTAAGCAGTGTGTTTTTTAATTTTCGTTTTGGAATAATTTTTGCAGTGTGTTTTTTTCGTTTGCAGTGTGTTTTTTCTGTTTATGAATAATTTTTAAGCAATGTGTTTTTTTAATTTTTGTTTGCAATGTGTTTTTTAATTTTCCTCAATGTGTTCTTATTTTCCTCAGTGTGTTCTATGCATTGTGTTTTAATTTTTAAGCTTGACAGTGTTTTTTTGATTAACGTATTAAATTTTTTTGGCTTTGTTGAACTCATTTAGGTTTTTTTTGTGAATGTTAGACGTAATTCAAAGTTTAGAATAAGTTTTTGCTTCTATTTGGCATTGAATTTGCTTCTTAAAAAATTTCTCTTACAAAGTTAAGAATAAGTTTTTTTCCCCGGTGTGGCAGGGTGTTTTTATTGAAGGTTCACTGCAATGTGTTTTTTAATTTTCTTCAGTATGTTTTTATTTTCTGCAGTGTGTTGTTGTTTCCCTTGGGTTCTAAGCAGTGTGTTTTAATTTTTAAGCTTGGCAGTATTTTTTTGATTAATGTATTAGATTTTTTTGGCTTTGTTGAACTTGTTTAGGTTTTTTTGTGAATGTTAGACGTAATTCAAAGTTTAGAATAGGTTTTTGCTTCTATTTGGCATTCAATTTGCTTCTTTAAAAATTTCTCTTACAAAGTTTAGAATACGTTTTTTTTCCCAGTGTGGCAGGGGGTTTTTATTGAAGGTTCACTGCAATGTGTTTTTTAATTTTCTTCAGTATGTTTTTATTTTCTGCAGTGTGTTGTTGTTTCCCTTGAGTTCTATGCAGTGTGTTTTAATTTTTAAGCTTGGCAGTGTTTTTTAAATTAACATATTGATTTTTTTTGGCTTTGTTGAACTCGTACGGGCAATTTTTGTGAATGTTAGACGTAATGCAAAGTTTAGAATAAGTTTTTGCTTCATTTTGTCATTAAATTTGCTTCTAAAAAATTTCTCTTACAAAGTTTAGAATAAGTTTTTTTTCGGGTTGGCAGGGGGGTTTTGTAGTAAGTTCACTGCAATGTGTTTTTTAATTTTCTTCAGTGTGTTTTTTTTCCTGTAGTGTATTTTTTGTTTCCCTTAAGTTCTATGCTGTGTGTTTTAATTTTTAAGCTTTGCAGTGTTTTTTATTAAAGTATTGAATTTTTTTGGCTTTGTTGAACTCATTTAGGTTTTTTTGTGAATATTAGACGTAATTCAATGTTTTTTTTCGGCTTTCATTTTTTTTTGGTTTTTCGTTTATAAAATAATTGTTTTATTTTATATATAAACGAATGGGCAACTTTTGGGCACTGTCATTTTTATGGGTTTAGTATTGTATGTCGTTTTTATTTTCTAAAGTGTTTTTTTTGTTTCCCTTAAGTTCTATGCAGTGTGTTTTATTTTTTAAGCTTGTGCTCGAAGTTGAAGGAAGGAAGATAAGGGTTTATAATTCTAAAGGAAAGAAATGGCAGACAACTAGGGAAGTCATTCCATATGTGGCGTGCATATCATCATTGTTACCCAAGCTTCTTGATATGTTGAATGTGTATGAAAATCACTCGGATGGGCCAATGGGAGATCAAAAGCTCTCAATTGATATAATTGATGGGTGTCCTCAACAAAGCGACGGGTATGTGATAGTTAAGTATTATGATTTTGTGAGAGTGACCGTACTGTGTTGAAAATGTAGGCAGTACACAATGTTTACTGACTTTAAATTTTGTATACAAATGCAGGTGTAATTGTGGTATGTTTGTAGTGAAATTCGCAGAGTTTCTAAGGATGGATTTAAGCATAGATGAAGTGCAGTCATGTGACATGGAAGCTTACCGGGTTAAAATGACAACAGAACTTTTAGCTTATAGCTATGAGAGGAAGGAAGTATCTCGCAAGCAATAGACTTTTTTTGATACCTTCGATATTTTATTGTTCGTATGACAGCTGTTGGAGTTTGTTTTAGATTTTTTGTGGTATAAATGATATTTTGTTTTGTTTTAATAACAATTTATGGGCATTTAATTAATTAGTGATTTGAGAAGTGGATTAGTGGAGATTTTTATTTAAGTCACACTGCCATGACCATTCCACACTTCCAAAATTGTTTAGGCAGTAACTGCACACTTTGTTTGGTTAAGTTGAATATACACTGCAATGTATGCACACTCTTCACTGCCACATTATAAATAAGTATGAAATTCTATGCTCTTCACTGCCACAATATGTTTGAGATTGAATTTAGTGACCTAACACCTACGAGTCTTCTGAAAAAAAGAGTAGAATTTATTTTATTTCGTGGGATTAATTTTTACGGTAATTATACACTGGAATATGTAATCTCTACAATGCCAGAATATGTACTTCCAAAAATTCAATGTGTAAAATACACTGTAAAAATATGTACACCGCCACAAAATATACACAATGTCAATAACTCATTGTCTAAAATACACCTCCACAATATATACACTGCCACGATATATCTACACTAGCACAATATATACACTGCCAAAAATGCACTGCCGTAATACACTTCCACATTTCACAAGGAATTTAATAAGAATTAAAAGAATGCAACTTATACCATATTCACTTTTTGTAAGTCAATGGTGCAAGTAGACAAAGTATTATATATTAATAAAAAAATCAAATTATATTATAAGGAGTACAACTATTAAAAGAGTGAAAAAACAAAGAATGTGTCTGAACAAAGTCAAAAATGGATGAAGGAAAGTGTTGAGAATTGTATATTATACGGTATATGAAAGAGTGCAGTGTCAATTTGGTATTGGGTTTTTGCATGCTTTTATGTTATGCCCCAAATTCAAACACCGTGTGCATCTTTGCTTTCTACGCATATGGCCTATTTGAAATTCACCGACTGATGGAAGTCTCCTCTTCTGTTTGACTAGTAAAGCTTTCCTATATGACATTGAAACGCCATATTCCCGTCTCATGTCCTCACGCAAGTCATTAGGAGGGTATGGTTTCTTGGTAGCGTCCACATAACGATGAAGGACAATATCAGCTACAAATGATGATGTTGCCTGTCTGTGATCGCCTTCTCGAAAATCAACCGGGCAAGTATGGATTGAGTCAAACCTATAAAACAGAAAATGAAGGCAACTGGAATGATTAAAAAGGATTAGGTGCTTGTCCCAAAAGTGATGATAGTACAAAGTTTAGCTTAATCTATTAATTAAAATTCTAAATACCATATAAGAGAACAAAAAACATGTTTCTTATTTTACATCTTCAGGTGAATAAGCAATAGGATAACTAGTTAATACAAGTGGTAAGAACAAATTTCGAAGCAATGGTTTCTAAGCATCATCAAGAAGCTTAGTGATACCAAAAGTTCACAAAACCATTGCTTAGAAACCAATGTATCTGCTGATCACACTGCATTGCCTAATTTAAACTAAAGTTTCTGGTACACTACCACAGCTTGTGTAATTCAAACACACTGCCAAATTTGGGCAGTGTGAATAGCAGTCAAGAAGAAGGTTGAGAAGGTTGTGATGATACTACAAAGTTTTGATTAATGTATTAATTAAAACTGTAAATACCATATAAGAGAACAGTATACGTGTTTCTTATTTCACATCTTCACTTTAAAAATCAATACGATAAGTACTTAATACAAGTGGTAAGAACAATTTTCTAAGCAATGGTTTGTAACCATCAACAAGATGCGTACTATTACCAAAAGTTTAGAAAACCATTTCTTAGAAACCAAAGTATATGCTGATCACACTGCACTGCCTAATTTTAAGCATAATATTTGGTACACTGCCAGAACTTGGGGTTCAAATACACTGCTAAATTTGGGCAGTGTGAGCAGCAAACCTTTTTTTGTGTGTACCGTTTTTTTTGTTTTGGAAAAAAAATAATGTAACGAAAATGCAGGGCAACATTTAGGCATTTAATCTTCACACTGCTCACACCATAACACCTAATCTTGACAGTGCCAAAAACACACTGCCAAAATCACAATGTCTTTCAAAAGACCTAATTTTTCAAAAGGGACAAATACTAGCTATTTCAAAGTTGATTTCACAACACCTAATCTTTAGTACGAAAAAAACACAATAATTAAACTAAAAATACATGGAAATCCGAATAAAGGGATGAAGGAATGAAAATTAAAAATTGAAGGAGAAGAGAAAATGATTAGCCACATCGATGAAGGAATTCGAGATAACCTGATGATTGACGCTGCTGATCATAGCAGGAATCGTGGGAGAGGGCCTGAGGATGCATGATTGGGGGCGACTAAAGTAGAACTTGCGCCGATGAAGAGTACGTGCGCGAGAGTACAGACGATGTGCGGCTAGGTAGGCAGGAGAATGGCGTAATTTTTTAATGAGAAAAAGGAAAAAGGTTAAAGGGCATGATAGTAAAGGATTGACACAAAAAAAAGCTAAATTTGTTAAAAAGAATAAGTAGTGCTTGATGCGTAGTTTAGGGTGAGTTAGAGTGCTACGTAGGGTGATTTCTTTTCTTACAAAATGTATGTGTCTAGCTAAACAAAGAGAGAGGCCTTGAGAAAAAAGGAATTGAAAGGAGTTAGAGATCAGAGCTACTGGTTTGTATTGGATGAAGCAATATTGGTGTTGAAAGTGAGAGTAAGAAAAAAAGGAAAGAAAGAGAGATATTCTAGTCTGTATCAAGATTCTGCAATTGGGATGAACCTGCGATGACAACTCTTATTCCTCCGTATTTATTTTTGAAGAGGAGGCAATCGAGGGAAAGTATTTATATATTTTAATTTTTTTGGAGTAAAACAAAATGAATTTTGGGTTTAAAGTAAATAAAACTATAATGTATTTTAGTATGAAAATAATTTAATTATATTTAGTTTAACTGCTGAAATATTAATGAAGAAGTACTGTAGTGAATTGAATTGACCAATGTGGAGTGCCATAGCATGAGGGTTGATGGCATTGCAACCTTTAGGAAAGCTAGGATATTTCGAAGGCCTTCTCTAGAAAACCATGTCCATGTCTCTTTGAAGGAGGAAGAAAATTTTATGTAGCACAGCAGTAGCACTGTGTTGATCCAATATGTAGCTCGTCTTTAATTATCCCTGGCCTGATTTTAAAACCATCGCCCAACACAGAAGGACATGACAAAGGATAGTCAAAACGGAGGTCATCATCATCGCCAAAACATTATTTTGAGTTTGGAGAAACTTCACAAGACATATCATTAAAGTATGGCATAAGCGAATATGCCGGGGATTATGTAATATGAATATACCTCGGCTACGCAGCACACAGTAGAATCTTGATGTTGCACGGAGGATGTGTTTTGTGTTTCCCCAAATTAACACAATAAAAACACACACCGACAAGAGAGTGGAAAGTGCACGCTGCAAATAAACACCAACCAAACGAAGATGCCGAGCTCCAAATGCTTGGTCGGATAGTGTGTCCAGTGCGAGTCCTATATTACATGATAAATAAAAGAATTAGAATAATCACGTAATAAGAATTAAAATAATTCACTGACTGAACACTAAAAAACATTAAAAATACGTACACATAAAAATAAATAAATGATATGTTTGTTTGCTTACCAAGACGCTAAAACTTGTGGCCGAAGAAAAAGAGACGGATAAAGAAACACCGTCTAAATTTTTCTTTCAAGACGGCAACTAAATATCATCGATATGACTTGCAACAAATATTTCATGAGTGCCACAAAAATTATGGAAAAACAATCTTTAAATGCTTTTTCGTTTCTATAATCATGTTCCTCTCCATTCTTACAAAATGTATGTGTCTAGCTAAACAAATATAGAGGCCTTGAGAAAAAAGGAATTGAAAGGGAGTTAGAGATCAGAGCTACTGGTTTGTATTGGATGAAGCAATATTGGTGTTGAAAGTGAGAGTAAGAAAAAAAATGAAAGAAAGAGAGAGATATTCTAGTCTGTATCAAGATTCTGCAATTGGGATGAACCTGCGATGACAACTCTTATTCCTCCGTATTTATTTTAGAAGAGGAGGCAATCGAGGGAAAGTATATATATATTTTAATTTTTTTGGAGTAAAACAAAATGAATTTTGGGTTTGATGTAAATAAAACTATAATGTATTTTAGTATGAAAATAATTTAATTATATTTAGTTTAACTGCTGAAATATTAATGAAGAAAAATTTTGTATGAAATATTTTGTTTGCTTACCAAGACGCTGAAACGTGTGACCGAAAAAAAAAGACGGATAAAGAAACACCGCCTAAAGTTTCCTTTCCAAGATGGAAACCAAATATCATCGATATGACTTGCAACAGATATTTCACGAGTGCCGCAAAAATTATGGAAAAACAAATAAATGATACGTTTGTTTGCTTACCAAGACGCTGAAACGTGTGACCGAAAAAAAAGAGACGGATAAAGAAACACCGCCTAAAGTTTCCTTTCTAAGACGAAAACAAAATATCATCGATATGACTTGCAACAGATATTTCATGAGTGCCGCAAAAATTATGGAAAAACAATCTTTAAATGCTTTTTCGCTTCTATAATCATGTTTCTCTCCATTCTTACAAAATGTATGTGATTAGCTAAACAAAGAGAGAGGCCTTGAGAAAAAAGGAATTGAAAGGGAGTTAGAGATCAGAGCTACTGGTTTGTATTGGATGAAGCAATATTGGTGTTGAAAGCGAGAGTAAGAAAAACAATGAAAGAAAGAGAGATATTCTAGTCAGTATCAAGATTCTACAATTGGGATGAACCTGCGATGACAACTTTTATTTCTCTGTATTTATTTAAGAGGAGGAGGCAATCGAGGGAAAGTATTTATATATTTTAATTTTTTGGAGTAAAACAAAATGAATTTTGGGTTTGATGTAAATAAAACTATAATGTATTTTAGTATGAAAATAATTTAATTATATTTAGTTTAACTGCTGAAATATTAATGAAGAAGTGCTGTAGTGAATTGAATTGATCAATGTGGAGTGCCATAGCATGAGGGTTGATGACACTGCAACCTTTAGGAAAGCTAGGATATTTCGAAGGTCTTCTCTTGAAAACCCTGTCCATGTCTCTTTGAAGGAGGAAGAAAATTTTATGTAGCACAGCAGTAGCACTGTGTTGATCCAATATGTAGCTCGTCTTTAGCCCTGGCCTGATTTTAAAACCATCGCCCAACACAGAAGGACATGACAAAGGACAGTCAAAACGGAGGTGATCATCATCGCCAAAACATTATTTTGAGTTTGGAGAAACTTCACAAGACATATCATTGTAGTATGGCATTTGCGAATATGACGGGGATTATGTAATATGAATATACCCCGGCTACTCCGCACACAATAGAATCTTGATGTTGCACGGAGGATGTGTTTTGTGTTTCCCCAAATTAACACAATAAAAACACACACCGACAGGAGAGTGGCAAGTGCACGCTGCAAATAAACACCAACCAAACGAAGGTGCCGAGCTCTAAATGCTTGGTCGGATAGTGTGTCTAGTGTACTTGCGAGTCCTATCTTTCATGATAAATATAAGAATTAGAATAATCACGTAATAAGATTTAAAATAAATCACTGACTGAAAAACATTAAAAATACGTACACATAAAAATAAATAAAATGGTTTGTTTGTTGGCTTACCAAGACGCTGAAACGTGTGGCCGAAGAAAAAGAGACTGATAAAGAAACACCGCCTAAATTTTTCTTTCCAAGACGGCAACCAAATATCATCGATATGACTTGCAACAAATATTTCATGAGTGCCGCAAAAATTATGGAAAAACAATCTTTAAATGCTTTTTTGCTTATATAATCATGTTCCTCTCCATTCTTACAAAATCTATGTATTTAGCTAAAGAAAGAGAGATGCTTTGAGAAAAAAGGAATTGAAAGGGAGTTAGAGATCAGAGCTACTGGTTTGTATTGGATGAAGCAATATTGGTGTTGAAAGCGAGAGTAAGAAAAAAAATGAAAGAAAGAGAGAGATATTCTAGTCTATATCAAGATTCTTCAATTGAGATGAACCTGCGATGACAACTCTTATTCCTCCGTATTTATTTTAGAGGAGGAGGCAATTGAAGGAAAGTATTTATATATTTTAATTTTTTGGAGTAAAACAAAATGAATTTTGGGTTTGAAGTAAATAAAACTATAATTTATTTTAGTATGAAAATAATTTAATTATATTTAATTTAACTGCTGAAATATTAATGAAGAAGTGATGTAGTGAATTGAATTGACCAATGTTGAGTGCCATAGCATGAGGGTTGATGGCACTGCAACCTTTAGGAAAGCTAGGATATTTCGAAGGCCTTCTCTAGAAAACCCTGTCCATGTCTCTTTGAAGGAGGAAGAAAATTTTATGTAGCACAGCAGTAGCACTGTGTTGATCCAATATATAGCTCATCTTTAGCCCTGGCCTGATTTTAAAACCATCCCCCAACACAGATGGACATGACAAAGGATAGTCAAAATGGAGGTGATCTTCATCGCCAAAACATTATTTTGAGTTTGGAGAAACTTCACAAGACATATCATTGTAGTATGGCATAAGCGAATATGCTGGGGATTATGTAATATGAATATACCCCGGCTACGCCGCACACAGTAGAATCTTGATGTTGCACGGAGGAGGTGTTTTGTGTTTCACCAAATTAACACAATAAAAACACACACCGACAAGAGAGTGGCAAGTGCTCGCTGCAAATAAACACCAACCAAACGAATGTGCCGAGCTCTAAATGCTTAGTCGGATAGTTTGTTCAGTGTACTTGCGAGTCCTATCTTACATGATAAATATAAGAATTAGAATAATCACGTAATAAGAAATAAAATAATTCACTGACTCAACACTGAAAAACATTAAAAATACACATAAAAATAAATAAATGATACGTTTGTTTGCTTACCAAGACGCTGAAACGGGTGACCGAAAAAAAGAGACGGATAAAGAAACACCGCCTAAAGTTTCCTTTCTAAGACGGAAACCAAATATCATCGATATGACTTGCAACAGATATTTCACGAGTGCCGCAAAAATTATGGAAAAACAATCTTTAAATGTTTTTTTGCTTCTATAATCATGTTTCTCTTCATTCTTACAAAATGTATGTGATTAGCTAAACAAACAGAGAGGCCTTGAGAAAAAAGGAATTGAAAGGGAGTTAGAGATCAGAGCTACTGGTTTGTATTGGATGAAGCAATATTGGTGTTGAAAGCGAGAGTAAGAAAAACAATGAAAGAAAGAGAGAGATATTCTAATCTGTATCAAGATTCTACAATTGGGATGAACCTGCGATGACAACTCTTATTTCTCCATATTTATTTTAGAGGAGGAGGCAATCGAGGGAAAGTATTTATATATTTTAATTTTTTGGAGTAAAACAAAATGAATTTTGGGTTTGAAGTAAATAAAACTATAATGTATTTTAGTATGAAAATAATTTAACTATATTTAGTTTAACTTGCGAAATATTAATGAAGAAGTGCTATAGTGAATTGAATTGATCAATGTGGAGTGCCATAGCATGAGGGTTGATGGCACTGCAACCTTTACGAAAGCTAGGATATCTCGAAGGTCTTCTCTAGAAAACCCTGTCCATGTCTCTTTGAAGGACGAAGAAAATTTTATGTAGCACAGCAGTAGCACTGTGTTGATCCAATATGTAGCTCGTCTTTAGCCCTAGCCTGATTTTAAAACCATCGCCCAACACAGAAGGACATGATTTTAAAACCATTGCCCAACACAGAAGGACATGACAAAGGACAGTCAAAACGGAGGTGATCATCATCGCCAAAACATTTTTTTGATTTTGGAGAAACTTCACAAGACATATCATTGTAGTATGACATAAGCGAATATGCCGGGGATTATGTAATTGATATGATAATATTAGTTATATTATTTATTAAATAGTACTCCGTATTACTTATTATTATTTATTAATATTCTACAGATTAGAGTTTAGTACGGGCCCGAGCCCATTAGGTCAACTAGCATAGCTTTACTTCCTATATATTGTAACCATTCCCCGTTATTATGAAATCAATAAAGAAATATCAAAACCCTAATCTCCTTCTCTATTTTCTTGGAGCCCGGAAACGCTTGAAGTTTTCCTTCTCTCTTTGCCTCCCCTTTCTTGGAGCTCGAAGACGCTCGAAGTTCTTCCCTATCCGATACGATATTCGTATCAATTGGTGCTCTCATTGCTTTGAACTCCAAAAAAACAAAAAAAATCACAAAAAAAAGGAGATCAGTTGCCGCTGTTTGCCGCCGTCTCCATTGTTCTATCGTTGATCCGCCGGTGCAAATCTACAAAAAAAATAGCGAGAGAAGAAGAAATCCAGCCACTGCCACACTTTGAAGGCTATTTGTGATTTGTGTCGTGCGGCCGATCGAAGCAAGACCATTGCGGAGCCGCCATAGATCTAAGCCACAAATTGCAGAACAAATTTCATCAATTGGGCAGTTCATTACGCTCCATTAGTGGACAATTGACTCTACGCCAAATTGGGATCAATCTTATTCAGAGGGGGCCAACAATATCAAAAGAAAGAAAAGAAGCATTCCTTGATCAGAAGGCAAGGCGTCAAATAAAAAAATGGTGCCTTGAAGTTTCAGCCAGGTGATATCTACGCACTATTTTTTCTCTCCTAGTCGGTGCCTTAAATTCGGGAAGTATTATTTTTGAATTTGATTTGGGGATCTCAGACGCAAAGCTATTTGGCTATTTTGACCAAATTGGGCCGTCAAATTACTGCCAGAATCGCTGCATATTTCTCAATTGGTGAGGTTTGATCAATTGGAGAGGTGTGCAAGCCCACTACCTCAAATCATTCCTTACAGAGTATTCTTTGTTATCAAATGCAGCAGGAATTTTCATTCCGCATGGAGGCCCGATTCAAACGGTTAGAAGCTTTGGTTATGTGTACTTGTACACTACAGAGACTTATTGATTTATTGGAAAATGTTTTATATGGAGATATTGATTTAGACGAAGGGGTGTGTTGAATTTATGATCATGTTGATGAACTTATGAAAACGCTCCGATCGTTTCCTCATACTCCAGGTCAGCCAAGTCATGATTCTGACTTCTACGCATTTGACATCAAAATCTCTTGCTCTATACAAGATTTGGTTCGCGATCCCCCAATTTTGCCAAGTTTGATTTCTTTCGAGTTACAAAATTTCAAAACAAACATGTTGGGTGGTATAAAAAGCCTCATTGACGCTTCTTTTCCTATAGCAAATTTGTCTCCAATGAAAGGTGATACATTTGTCCAGAAAATGGACGAAGCAGTCGTACTCCCGACTCTTATTCTAGAGGATGCAGTTGGGTTTGAGGGACTACGTGTTGCACCATACGTCGAGGATATCGTGGATAGTGGGTATGACGCCATACATGAAAATGAGGGTGCTAGAGCTAGTGATGATGAGTCATCCTACAAACACGATCCTATATCTGATGGATTTTATACACCAATCAATACCTCGATGGGTGTGGTCATTGAAGATTTTAATGTTCCTGATATTATTGACAAGGTGGCAGATGCAGATAATAAGCTAGCGGACATTCCCATTTTATCTGACACCATTAAGTTATTTGACATTGTCGCTATGGTCAAGACGGAGCACCTGGTTTCACCGAGAGTAACTGCATATGCTATGTGCCCTGTCTCATATTTCCATCACTTTGCTGCACGAGCCAAGGTGGTTGAAGATTCAAAGAGTAGACTGCTCCTTTGGTTTAGCATTATCTCTCCGGTTCAGAAGCACGAGTGGGAGCCTCCACCTTGAGGACAAGGTGGATTTTAAGGGGGTGGGAATGATATGATAATATTAGTTATATTATTTATTAAATAGTACTCCGTATTACTTATTATTATTTATTAATATTCTATAGATTAGAGTTTAGTACGGGCCCGAACCCATTAGGTCAACTAGCATAGCTTTACTTCCTATATATTGTAACCCTTCCCCGTTATTATGAAATCAATAAAGAAATATCAAAACCCTAATCTCCTTCTCTATTTTCTTGGAGCCCGGAAACGCTCGAAGTTTTCCTTCTCTCTTTGCCTCCCCTTTCTTGGAGCCCGAAGACGCTCGAAGTTCTTCCCTATCCGATACGATATTCGTATCAGTAATATGAATATACCCCAGCTACGCCACACACAATAGAATCTTGATGTTGCACGGAGGATGTGTTTTGTTTTTCCACAAATTAACACAATAAAAACACACACCGACAAGAGAGTGGCAAGTGCACGCTGCAAATAAACACCAACCAAATGAAGGTGCCGAGCTCCAAATGCTTGGTGGGATAGTGTGTCCAGCCATCCAGTGTACTTGCGAGTCCTATTTTACATGATAAATATAAGAATTAGAATAATCACGTAATAAGAAATAAAATAATTCACTAACTCAGCACTGAAAAACATTAAAAATATACATAAAAATAAATAAATGATACGTTTTTTTCTTACCAAGACGCTGAAACGTGTGACCGAAGAAAAAAGAGACGGATAAAGAAACACCGCCTAAAGTTTCCTTTCCAAGACGGAAACCAATTATCATCGATATGACTTGCAACAGATATTTCACGAGTGCCGCAAAAATTATGGAAAAACAATCTTTAAATGCTTTTTCGCTTCTAAAATCATGTTTCTCTCCATTCTTACAAAATGTATGTGTTTAGCTAAGCAAAGAGAGAGACCTTGAGAAAAAAGGAATTGAAAGGGAGTTAGAGATCAGAGCTACTGGTTTGTATTGGATGAAGCAATATTGGTGTTGAAAGCGAGAGTAAGAAAAAGAATGAAAGAAAGAGAGAGATATTCTAATCTGTATCAAGATTCTACAATTGGGATGAACCTGCGATGACAACTCTTATTTCTCCATATTTATTTTAGAGGAGGAGGCAATCGAGGGAAAGTATTTATATATTATGATTTTTTTGAGTAAAATAAAATGAATTTTGGATTTGAAGTAAATAAAACTATAATGTATTTTAGTATGAAAATAATTTAATTATATTTTGTTTAATTGCTGAAATATTAATAAAGAAGTGTTGTAGTGAATTGAATTGATCAATGTGGAGTGCAATAGCATGAGGGTTGATGGCACTGCAACCTTTAGGAAAGCTAGGATATTTCGAAGGCCTTCTTTAGAAATCCCTGTCCATGTCTCTTTGAAGAAGGAAGAAAATTTTAAGTAGCACAGCAGTAGCACTGTGTTGATCCAATATGTAGCTCGTCTTTAGCCCTAGCCAGAAGGACATGACAAAGGATAGTCAAAATGCAGGTGATCTTCATCGCCAAAACATTATTTTGAAATTCGAGAAACTTCACAAGACATATCATTGTAGTATGGCATAAGCGAATATGCTGGGGATTATGTAATATGAATATACCCCGGCTACGCCGCACACAGTAGAATCTTGATGTTGCACGGAGGATGTGTTTTGTGTTTCCCCAAATTAACACAATAAAAACACACACTGGCAGGAGAGTGGCAAGTGCACGCTGCAAATAAACACCAACCAAACGAAGGTGTCGAGCTCCAAATGCTTGGTCGGATAGTGTGTCCAATGTACTTGCGAGTCCTATCTTACGTGATAAATATAAGAATTAGAATAATCACGTAATAAGAATTAAAAAAATTAACTGACTAAAAAACATTAAAAATACGTACACATAAAAATAAATAAATGATATGTTTGTTGGCTTACCAAGACGCTGAAACGTGTGGCCGAAGAAAAAGAGACAGATAAAGAAACACTACCTAAATTTTTCTTTCCAAGACGGCAACCAAATATCATCGATATGACTTGTAACAAATATTTCATGAGTGCCGCACAAATTATGGAAAACAATCTTGAAATGCTTTTTTGCTTATATAATCATGTTCCTCTCCATTCTTACAAAATGGAGCTCGTCTTTAGCCTTGGCTTGATTTTAAAACCATCGCCCAACACAGAAGGACATGACAAAGGACAGTCAAAACGGAGGTGATATTCATCGCCAAAACATTATTTTGAGTTTGGAGAAACTTCACAAGACATATCATTGTAGTATGGCATAAGCGAATATGGTGGGGATTATGTAATATGAATATACCCCGGCTACGCCGCACACAGTAGAATCTTGATGTTGAAAGGAGGAGGTGTTTTGTGTTTCCCCAAATTAACACAATAAAAACACACACCGACAGGAGAATGGAAAGTGCACGCTGCAAATAAACACCAACCAAACGAATGTGCCGAGCTCTAAATGCTTAGTCGGATAGTGTGTCCAGTGTACTTGCGAGTCCTATCTTACTTGATAAATATAAGAATTAGAATAATCACGTAATAAGAAATAAAATAATTCACTGACTCAACATTGAAAAACATTAAAAATACACATAAAAATAAATAAATGATATGTTTGTTTGCTTACCAAGACGCTGAAACGTGTGACCGAAAAAAAAAGAGACGGATAAAGAAACACCGCCTAAAGTTTCCTTTCTAAAACGGAAACCAAATATCATCGATATGACTTGCAGCAGATATTTCACGAGTGCCGCAATAATTATGGAAAAACAATCTTTAAATGCTTTTTCGCTTCTATAATCATGTTTCTCTCCATTCTTACAAAATGTATGTGATTCGCTAAACAAAGAGAGAGGCCTTGAGAAAAAAGGAATTGAAAGGGAGTTAGAGATCAGAGCTACTGGTTTGTATTGGATGAAGAAATATTGGTGTTGAAAGCGAGAGTAAGAAAAACAATGAAAGAAAGAGAGAGATATTTTAGTCTGTATCAAGATTCTACAATTGGGATAACCTGCGATGACAACTCTTATTTCTCCATGTTTATTTTAGAGGAGGAGGCAATCGAGGAAAAGTATTTATATATTTTAATTTTTTGGAGTAAAACAAAATGAGTTTTGGGTTTGAAGAAAATAAAACTATAATGTATTTTAGTATGAAAATAATTTAATTATATTTAGTTTAACAACTGAAATATTAATGAAGAAGTGGACATCACTTAACTTAACTAGTTACACCTCACGGTATCGTACTCCAAACTACCGTGACGTTGGAAATTCTTTCGATTCTATAAAGCTTCCGGAAGAGATCTTTTGGGACAGGTACAGAGTTTGAAGGAGGAAGAAAATTTTATGTAGCACAGCAGTAGCACTGTGTTGATCCAATATGTAGCTCGTCTTTAGCCCTGGCCTGATTTTAAAACCAGCGCCCAACACAGAAGGACATGGCAAAGGACAGTCAATTCAAAACAAAGGTGATCATCATCGCCAAAACATTATTTTGAGTTTGGAGAAACTTCACAAGACATATCATTGTAGTATGGCATAAGCGAATATGCCGGGAATTATGTAATATGAATATACCGCGGCTACGCCGCACACAGTAGAATCTTGATGTTGCACGGAGGATGTGTTTTGTGTTTCCCCAAATTAACACAATCAAAAAACACACCGACAGGAGAATGGCAAGTGCACGCTGCAAATAAACACCAACCAAATGAAGGTGCCGAGCTCCAAATGCTTGGTCGGATAGTGTGTCCAGTGTACTTGCAAGTCCTATCTTACATGATAAATATAATAATTAAAATAATTACGTAATAAGAATTAAAATAATTAACTTACTCAACACTGAAAAACATTAAAAATACACATAAAAATAAATAAATGATATGTTTGTTTGCTTACCAAGACGCTGAAACGTGTGACCGAAGAAAAAGAGACGTATAAAGAAACACCGCCTAAAGTTTCCTTTCCAAGACGGCAACCAAATAGTATCAATATGGCTTGCAACAAATATTTTATGAGTACCGCAAAAATTATGGAAAAACAATCTTTAAATGCTTTTTCGCTTCTATAATCATGTTCCTCTCCATTCTTACAAAATGTATGTGTTTAGCTAAACAAAGAGAGAGGCCTTGAGAAAAAAGGAATTGAAAGAGAGTTAGAGATCAGAGCTACTGGTTTGTATTGGATGAAGCAATATTGGTGTTGAAAGCGAGAGTAAGAAAAAAAATGAAAGAACGAGAGAGATATTCTAGTCTGTATCAAGATTATGCAATTGGGATGAACCTGCGATGACAACTCTTATTCCTCCATATTTATTTTAGAGGAGGAGGCAATCGAGGGAAAGTATTTATATATTTTAATTTTTTGGAGTAAAACAAAATGAATTTTGGGTTTGAAGTAAATAAAACTATAATGTATTTTAGTATGAAAATAATTTAATTATATTTAGTTTAACAACTGAAATATTAATGAAGAAGTGGACATCACTTAACTTAACTAGTTACACCTCACGGTATCGTACTCCAAACTACCGTGACGTTGGAAATTCTTTCGATTCTATAAAGCTTCCGGAAGAGATCTTTTGGGACAGGTACAGAGTTTGAAGGAGGAAGAAAATTTTATGTAGCACAGCAGTAGCACTGTGTTGATCCAATATGTAGCTCGTCTTTAGCCCTGGCATGATTTTAAAATCATCGCCCAACACAGAAGGACATGATAAAGGGCAGTCAAAACGGAGGTGATCATCATCGCCAAAACATTATTTTGAGTTTGTAGAAACTTCACAAGACATATCATATTAGTATGGCATAAGCGAATATGCCGGGGATTATGTAATATGAATATACCCCGGCTACGCCGCACTCAGTAGAATCTTGATGTTGCACGGAGGATGTGTTTTGTGTTTCCCCAAATTAACACAATAAAAACACACACCGACAGGAGAGTGGCAAGTGCACGCTGCAAATAAACACTGTTAGAATATAAATAATTGTTCCTAGGCCACAACCACAAGCTTGAGGTTTTGGTTGAGTTGGTTCCTTGACATGGTATCAAAGCCTCGTTGACTAAGAGGTCACGGGTTCGAAACTCAGCGCCACCCAGTTTAAAAAAACAAGGTTTCACGTGCAAGGCTCGAAAAAGACTACGCATGCACGTGAGGGGGCGTGTTAGAATTTAAATAACTGTTCTTAGGCCACAACCACAAGCTTGAGCTTTTGGTTGAATTGGTTCTTTGACAGACGCCTTACAAGCATGGATATTATCTTGTCTATGGAATATATCCAGATTATTCTACGATTATCTAGTCCCTCTTCGACCAGTGGGTCTTAAACGCCATACCTACAAAAAAGCTCATGAGGCAACGAGAAAAGATAGCAAATGAGCCTTCAGGGTGTTGAAGGGTAAGTGGCATATTTTACATCGTTCGTCTAAGTGTTATTCTCAAACGAAAAATGAGGAATATCATTTACACATGTTATATTCTTCATAATATGATCATAGAGGATAATGGGTTTGTAATTTGTAATTACAACGAGGATGTGGAGGCGTCTACATACAAAGAAATTGATGAAGAAAAAAATTAAGAAACCGCCAAGAAATTTAAATGTGAGAGATTCACAAGGACTAATGGCGGATTTGATTGAAAATATTTTTAGTCTCTCAAATAATCGGTAATTTCTTTGTAATTTAATGTGATTTTTAATTTTTTGTTGTTATTATTCAAATCTTATTTTATTAATGCAATATTTTATTTAATGAATTATTATCGTTTAAATTTAATTAATTAATATAATTTTATTAATTTTTACAAGATGTGTATTCAAAAAGTAAAAATAAAGGTTGAAGTCTCGGGGCTCCAAATCCATTTCCAGTAAAACTGTGAGTTAAGTTAAAGCCTACGTGGCAGAGAGAGAAATTCTGAAGTACGGGGCTTCACAAGTATTTCCAGTGCTCTAAGAAAGAAGGATGAACGATGTCGATGTTCTGCGATAAGCCACCGCCCGGTATCAAGACGACGGACACCAAGGCAAGGTCCCCATCAATCTTTGGAGAGTTTTAAGCCGTTCACTGAAATGGCAACAACTCAAAAACCCTGAGACCGAATCATCAAAGAAAAGATCTTCCGCCGAGGTTGAGATCAATGACACTATCGGCTCGTCAGAACAAAAGCCGCTTCAACCTAAACGACTCCGATGATGAGAACCTCATTTTATGGCCGATCGAAAGAAAGAAGGCAAAATTCATTGCCTCAGGTTTTACACAATGGGAGAAACAAAGGCAATGGTTGAACAAGTTCGAGTGTTCAATACTAGGGAAGAAGAGAGAGAGAAACGAAGGCAAGAGAAGGAGGAGCTGGAAATAATGGTAACTGACATATAATTTGCTTTGGTTTTTTAATTAATGTACTACCTCCGTCCCAGAGTATTTGTCCACTTTCATTTTTACACACCATCCAATGCACTTCTTTAATCCATTTTATCTTGTAATTTGTATATTAAAAATTATAGAAATTATATATTAATAATCTATATGTTAAGACAAATCAAACAAGATCACACATGACTATATTTAGGCTTACACATGACTATATTTAGGCTTACACTTGGACGAATACTTCGAGACGGAGGGAGTATTTTTTAATTCAATGTTCTTTTCTTACTGAATGTAATTTTTTCTTTAATGATTTATTGTCATTTGAATTTATTTGCGGGTGAAGTTTTGTGTACCAAATTACTTTTATTATTGCTCAGTAATATAAATAGGATGGAGGCATGGAGCACACTATAGACTAGTACTAGTGGTCTACCCCGTGCTTCGCACGGGCTTGGGATGTATGCGTGTGTTGTATGCAAAATAGAATTTTCTATAGGTATTTTTATAGGTAGTGGAATTTCCTTTGCAAATATAAATCAAGAATCTAATTTTATATGTGATTTTCAAACAATCTTTGAAAATTGTTTTAATTAATAAAAATTAAAATAAAAATCTCAAATATATGAATTAAGGAATGACACATCATTAGATAATGCATATTTGTATGTGCCAAATGTCATCCTTCAATTAAACTTTTAGTTTGTTTAGTTTGCTTAAAAATATATAATAAAATAAGTAATGTAATAAGAAAAAACAACTAAAATATGTTATTAAGTTAATAAAGATGCACGTATGATAAAATTTATACTACCTCCGTCCCAGAGTATTTGTTCACTTTTATTTTTACACACCATCCAATACACTTCTTTAATCCATTTTATCTTATAATTTGTATATTAAAACATTATAGAAATTATATATTAATAATCTATATGTTAAGACAAATCAAACAAGATCACACATGACTATATTTAGGCTTACACATTGAGAGAATTTGATGAGTCAAAGTGCTTAGATGAACAGTTCCAAAAGTCAAAACTGGATGAATACTCCGGCACGAAGAGAGTATATAATAGTTTTTTTGAGATGATGGATAATTTTAAAAATTATAAACAACATTTTTTTAATTAATAATTTTTATATTTTTTGAAATTATAAAATAGTTGTGCATATTTTTAATATATGTTAAAACAATGAATTTTTTTAACATAGTCAGAAAGTGAAAAGTTTATAAAAAGTTAATAAAAATAATGGTTTTTTATTGTTGGAAAGTGAAGAGTTTATAAAAAAATAAAAATAAGGATTATTTAATACAAAATTAACTATGTATGCATGGATGCATGTGGCGTGACACATGTCAGTAGTATGCACGCGTGGCGTGACACGTGTCGTTACCACAACTTTGGAACTCTCTTTTACATATATACTAGTATTCCTACCCGTGCAATGCACGGGTTCGGACGAATATCTTGTCAATTCTGAATTTATTCAATGCAATATTTTTTCCCGGAATAAAGGAAATATACCTCATGCATGATTTATAATAACACAGAAAAGTAAGGCAAAGTAAAAAGAATAATATTTGAGGAATTTAATCTACACACAACAAAGTTTGCTTTAATACTAAATTTTTTGAAAGATTTCAAGGTATACAACATTTTTTGTATGGCTGCAAGGATTTCCATTGTCATCTAATACTAATATTTTTAATCTTGTCTTTGTCTTCACTCGCGAAACAACAACATAAAGCTGACAATGAGTGAACACTGACTTGGTTAAAAATAATCCAACAAATGACAATGTTTGACCTTGACTTTTGTTAATAGTCATAGCAAAACATAAGACTACTGGAAATGTCTTCTCTAGAACTTTAGAGGTAGTCCTGGATCAGACGGTACCAAATTCATCCGGGGTATGTAAACTTTTTCGGCCACTCGATTTCCCGAAACCACAATAGCACCAATAATAGTCTTTCACATCTCGTCAACAATTAATATTGTACCATTACACAATCCAGATGTTTGGTCAATGTTCCTCAGTAACATAATTGGTACCCCTTTTTTTAAAACTATCTTGTGGTTTGGGATTCCCAAACATTTGATTTCATTCAAAAACTCAACTGTTATCCAGTCGCCATCAACACCTACATTTGAATCTGCTTGGCATGATGAATCAGAACTCAAGTACACCATTTCATCTCCGGGAATGAGGGATACAAATTCATTTACCATTTCTACAACTTCGAGCGTGGGTGCTAGTAGTGCCATGTCTTCAAAAAAAGAATAACTTCTCATATTCTCCAATAAGTTCGGATAAGTAAAGTCCACTATACTTTTGTGGGGTGAGCTGTTATCTATAATCAAAAATTCGAGAGGAATTTCAACGTCAGTAGTTCCATCAATCACTTGTCCAAGCTTTCCATCTCCAACTTTGATTATCCAATCAGAAAAATCTTGCGTGTCTCTATCAGAAAAATCTTGCGTGTCTCTATCCAACTTAAAATTTGATTTATATATGACCTAATATAAATCGCAAAAAGAAAACTCACAGCAATAAGGGTAGAAAATCTAGAGATTTGAACCGGAAGATTCGAAAGAAGAACAAATTTCGCACAGACTAATCATCATAAGAAGGAAAGAAGACCAATCATCCCAAAAACAATTATGATTTTTTTAAAAAAAGGGAAAGTTACCTATTCTTGGTACCGATCGTTGGAATCTCCATGAAGAAGAACCGTGAAGAAGGAAAGAGATGAATTCCAATCACATATTCTCTAAAATCTCGCGGTGGAGCAATTTGAAGATGAATATCGCAGGGAGGTGCAATCGAAGGAAAGTGCCGCTGATGTAGGGCTGTGCATCGGTCCAAACCCAGACCGACTCGGACCGGACCGGGACCGAATAAGAGCAAAGTAATGGACCGTAGACCGGACCAATAAAGTGTAAGACCGGACCGGGACCGGACCGAAAAAAAGTGGACTGGTCCGGACCGGCCCGAATAAGGACCGAATAAGGGAGAATATGCCGAGTGGACGACTGCGTGCCGACTGCCGATGAGAAAGCCCTTCACCAGCGTGTCTCCAAAAAATCTAATCTTCTTCCATCAGAAGTTTTCCAGTGGCGCTGTGGCTATGCCGATGAGAAAGCCCTGCGTTTTGTCAGACTATTCGGATGAATGGGTTGTGTTTGATACGAAGTATTTCTTTTGCAGGCGAGAAAAGTGGAGTTGTGTTCTATGGCGTGTGTGGACTGTGGATTTGCTATTGGGAGTATTGGATAGGGTTGTGTAGGAGGTGGATTGACTGGATTCCTTAATTTGGGATTTTGGGTAATGGACTAATGGGTTTGTGTATGGTACTTAAGCCCATATACTAAAAAATAATAAAATATAAGCCCATATATTCGGTCCACCGGTCTCACCGGGTTTGGACCGGACCGGACCGGAACCCGGATAACGGAAATTGTTGGACCGGAGACCGGACCGAATTAGGACCGGTTCGGACCGGTCCGGTCCGGTTTTAGCCGGTCTTCGGGTCGGTCCGGGTTTGGACCGAATAATGCACAGCCCTACGCTGATGTCTCGCTTCATTCAGACTTGCGGATGAATTCCACACAGAGTAACCCAAATAAAAGAAGCCCAAAGTAATGAATCATTATCCAACCCGTTTGAAATATTGAGTAAGTCCAATATGATGACATGACTTATGAAGTGTCAAAAAAATCCTCGTCAGCATGACAAATGTCAAAATTCAGGGAGTTAAACTCCCAAATATAAGATATAAAGGATATAGGATATAGGATAGGATATGTTTTGTCATGGATTTTTTTATGAACTGTTCTTCCCATATATTTCATATTTTATTATTTACATTGTCAAATTATAATTTTTCTTATTTGTTTACTTTAATTATTTATTAGAATAAAATAGTTAAGTCACTTCTACCACACAGAATTTCTTATGAAAATTGAAAATATACGGAGTATAAAATTTACGAAGTATTTATTAATTTAACATCGATGTACTAAAATTGCATCAAGGCAAACACATACTTAATGGTTCCCTCATGCAAATGACCATCAGATCCCATGAAAATATTTTCAATATTGTGATGATTAAGTGACACCAACTTAAATGTCACGCGTGGATATAGCCTTTGATGATATATACGGAGTAACAAAATTGTCTTTGGACATTTTGATTAAAAAAAAACATTTTGAAATAATACAAAATAGTGAAAGTGTTATTTTAAAATATTTTAGCTCAAAAGTCTTTCCAAGAGGTCCCATATTAATGGGAAATCAGAGTAGATAGTATAAAATGAATACTAAAACAGAACCTATATATTTAACAAACAAGGCTTTCAATGTTCTTATATTACAATAGAACCTATAATAATAAAGAATATCAACTTATATTGTCAAAACATGGTGAAATTTTAATATACAATTCCAAATTATGTCAACGATCAATGCTAATGCTCCTATTTAGATATAAAAATATAGGAAGTCAATGCACACCTTTAATGTTTAAGCCCTATTTTTGACTCCATCTGCATCTAAATTATCCTATTCTTTTTGCAAAATCTTTTTTTACACTGATTTTGTTTATAAGTGATATACTTACACATTTAAAAACTACATCAAAAGTTCTACAAAACAAAGGATGACGTGCTTATTTTATTTAATGCGAAGTATAAAATATTACTCATTCACGCATATACTAGCTCACTCTGTTCGATTCAATCAATCTTCTTTGCAATCTTATGACATACTAATGAAACTAGATTCTCTATGAGAACATCATTTGAGCCTTCCACAACCCTTTGGTTTTGAGCTCAAATGACAGCCTTCTTAGCCTGCAAAGCATAAAACATTTAGTACTACGTAGTAATATAAAATCACCTTAAAACAAAAAGTTGCAAAATTATAGGTACTCTATATTGCAAGGATTACCTACCTCTTATTCCCAATTAGTGTGAATTGTCTATATAAGAAAACTAATGACTTGTACTGCAAATGCAGATACAACACCAAGTCATAGACCCTGAGAGTAGTAAACGCTGATGTTACTGATCAATCCATGATTATATATTTTGTACCATTATTTAAATAAATTGAAAATAAATTCAGTTACCCATTGTAATCTGTGTTGTGACTTAAGACTTTAGCTATAGGAAAAAACTGAAGAAATGTATATAGATTACACACCTTCCTCCTTAGGTGTAAAACAAAACCAAGAACAACCGTACATGGAACACCTAGTATATAGTATGAACCAAAATTGATTATTGAGCCGATTTTTTGCCATCCACTTCCTCTAGCAATGCCTGAAATTTTAAACAAGAAAGCTAATAATGATAGGAAACCAACTACACTTGTCTAATTTATGTACGCACTTGTTTGATAGAAAGTTTTGTGATGTAAGGAATATGATTACCTGAGAGCACGCTTTGGATACCATTAAGGAAATTGGACAGTGCAAGGAGTGGCATCAACGAGGCTATGCGTCTGATTACATCTGTATCTTTCGTAAAGACATGACTCCAAAGGCTGCGCAACGAAACCAAGATTACAGCTACCATAATTTCTTGTATGGCTAGTAATGCGGCGTTGGGCTGGTTTGCTCCAAGTTCATTTGAAACTCGGGTACTGTACTGACACAAACACAATTTACAATCAATCCGTACTATTTTCTTAAAGGTACTCTTAATACTATTAATAATTACTACTATGTAATGGAAATAACCATACCAAGTCAAAGGGAATCAAAGAACCTTCGATGAAAAATATAATGTTACGGCTTAAGAGCACAACCCAAATTGTTCTACTCCATATTATACCGCAACTAGTTTTCTTCCTAAACTCTAAGTCACAAGGTGTTTTTCTTTAAAACAAATCCTCAAAGTGTTAAAACAATTAGTATATACCTTCAAGTGCCTAAGCCTTTTCTCTTTCTAGAGCTTCTACAACATCCCTGGAGCCTTCCGTGACAATCATTTGTTTTTGGATTCTAATTGCAGCCTGCATAGCCTGTGAATTGTGGAATATAAAGAAAATATATATACATAAAAAAATATCCTTGGAACAACAAGTTGCAAAATTATAGGTAGACAGTCGATTTCACGGATTACGTACCTCGTGTTCCCAATTCGTGCGCATTGTCAATATAGTAAAGTTAATAGCTTGTACTGCCAATGCAGAGATGAGGCCAAGCCATAGACCCTGAAATTAAAGTAGAAATTAAAGCAGTAGTCTCTGATGTTGTTAAGGAGTAAATACAAGTTATCTACCAAAAGCTTTAAAAGGTATGTACATTAATTAAGTACCATGCTTTTGAGATGCAAAACAAATCCAAGGACAATTGCTAAGGGAATGCCAAGTATGTAGTATGCAGCAAAGTTGATCACTGAACCACTTTTTTGCCACCCACTCCCTCTAGCTATGCCTGAAATTTGGAACAAGCAAAAGTGATTAGGATGAATTTTGAACAAGAAACTATGCTCCATCTATATGTGTGTGCTTTTTGGGTGTGTATATATGATGATTACCTGAGAGCACGCTTTGGATACCATCCCAGAAACTGGACAGAGCAAGGACCGGCATCAACGAGGCTATGCGTCTGATTACGTCTATATCTTTCGTATACACATGCCCCCAAAGGCTACGCAACGAAACCGTGATTGCAGCGATCAGAAACCCTTGTGCAATGGCCATGAACATAACCACTTTAGTGGCGAGTAATGCAGCATTGGGCTGGTTTGCTCCAAGTTCACAGGCTCTCCACCCGTTAGGCGTAAGCTTTCTACTCGCCTCATTTTCCAGGCTCTCCACCCGTTAGGCCCCTTTGTCAGTGACCCGGCCAAAATTTTGAGCGGGAATACTGTTCATTTTATCATATACTCCGTAGTAGTTAGATTAATCTTTTAAAATTATTAAGAATATGAACTACTAACACTTTTACACATTAATTTATAGAGCCATCAATAATTTAATACTCCCTAGTATTCAAACTCGAAAAATGTTTAAAGACTCGAAGATAAACATTCGTGAACTTTTTTGCTAATGCTACAAATACATGAAATCAATTTAGGAAAATTTACACTTTGTGTAGATTTTTATTAAGAGCGGTATAAAATGTAACCTTGGGTTGAGATTGGAACCTTAAATCATACTTTGTAAATAATTGATGAAGTTGCTGGTCGTCATAGGATGAGATCCAGGTGAAGTAGAGAATCTTGCTGATGAACACAGTGAAAGTAGGGGAACAAAGCCGCCGGCTGCTGCGAAGTGGGAAGTTCACGGATGGCGGCAGAATCTGAATGCATCCATGAGCAGAGAAGGGTAGCACAAGTACTGCATAGGTTCATCGAGAAAAAGTATTAGCGGCTTGGCCTTATCCGTTCCTCATCTGTCACTTCTGCCATGTCTTTTTTCCTGGGGCGTCCTCTTCAAATTTGCTAGTCTTCTCCGTTTCATCTCCCTTCCCCCTCTTCTTCAAATTCTACATCAAATTCTAAAAAAAAGATATACGGAGTAGATCTTATTATCGTAAGCTCTGTTAGCTTATTCGCGTATAATACGCTTATTATACACCCGTACGTATAATACGCGTATTATACTCGCGAATACGAATTTTTCAAGTAACAAACGTATAATACACGTATTTTTTACCCTAAATGTATTTACGAATTTTATACGTATTAAATCGTAAAAAATTTCTTCTTTCGATTCTAATAATCAAAATTTAGAAGGTCAAATTTTTATCTAATCAATTTACTTGATTGTCTTCTTCCCAAAAATACAAATCTTCAAAATTTGTCGACGCAACAATTGTAAAAGTATTAGAACAAGAATGCAGGTCCAAGTAATTCACCAACGTCTTTTGTTAATTAAATCTCATTCATGGTCTACCAGTTTCTTCAACTACATCTGGTTGGGAGTCCAACACTTCTAGTCCTCTAAAAAATACTCACTCCGTCCCCAAATAAATTTTCCTTTTTGACTTTTTGAGGATTTAAGAGAGTGACATTTTTGTGTTGACTTTCCAAAAATACCCTTGATGTGATGTGTAAAAGTATGATGTGATATGTAGATTATTACGGAGTAGTAAAAAGGTATAATGCGATAAGTAGGGTATGAAAAAGTAAGAGGCAAAAGAGGTTTTTTAAGGGAAAAGAGAAGTTTATTTGGGGACAAAGAAAAAACTAAAGGGAAAGTTTATTTGGAGACGGAGGGAGTAGTAAGCAACAACATTATTTGCGTAAAAGATTATTTATGGTGTATTTGTATTCAAATTCAATGACAAAAATGTCTTTCTTACTAAAAATATTTGTACTAACTATAAGCCGTATTTTTCAAAAATCAAACGTATAAAACACGAACGTATCCGTATACGTACCCCGAACGTATAAAGTGTATAATAAGACGTAATTTTAAAATGTGACCCGTATTATACACGAACGTACGAATAAACGTATTATACACGTATCCGAATAAGCTAACAGAGATCTTAAGAACCTCCTCAAATTCTACATCGACAATTTGTAAATTTTAAAAAGAGTAAATTCTATAATTGATCCTTTATAAAAGGGGGTTTCCATATTTAGTCCTCTATTATCAAATATTACCCCCGTAGTCCTTTTTTTAAGGGCATCTTTCCACAAATGGTCCTTTTTTTTATCTTCTGCCGTGTTGGTGTTAATTTAAAGGCTAAAAGTATAATTTGACGTCAACTTTATGTCTAGTGACGTGTTCTGATATTGGTTAAGCGGATAACACAAAAATAATGACTATGATTGTGGGCTAGGATTCTAACGAAAGATCTCATTTGTAGACTATAGTTGTCGAAAAAAGCGACTGTAATTCACAAACGACGCAAACGGAACAGCCTTTGGAATTGTGTATGACAAAAAATAATATATTATCATTGTGAAATTACACTTTTAGCCCTCAAATTAACACCAACATGATAGAAGATCAAAAAAAGGACTATTGTGGAAAGGTACCCATAAAAAAATGACCACTTAGGTAATATTTGATAATAGAGGACTAAATAGGGAAACCCCCTGTTATAAAGGACCAATTATAGAATTTCGGTTAAAATGTGAGAGGCTAGGACTTTCGGTTTTTAAAAATGTGAGAGGCTAGGACTTTCGGTTTTTAACACACGATGTGGGGTGAACGGGTGAAGAACATGTTCTCCTTAACTTGTTATTTAGTTATTAATTATTTACGGAGTATATTGGAATTATCAGATCAGAAATAACTTTAAATATAATTATTTTCAGATCAGACCAATCAAATCAAGTGAAGAGAACATGACCTTGGGGGTAAAAAAGGTCGGGTATATAGAGCACTAGAGGAGCTCCGAAATTTATCATTTAGAGCACCAATGTCTTGTCGTAAAATTTATTTAGAAAATAAGAAAAATTATGGATCATGTCTTTTTTACTATATTAGAAAATAAATAAGTGAGATACATCATAATTTTTTGAGACTAACTGAAAAAGAAAATGAGACAATTAGTTTGAGATGGGAGAAATATTTGTATAATATTACTTGTATAGTATTTTTTATTTAATTTAGATACTTAAATCAAACATTTCATTAGTAATGAATATAAGAGTAAATTATATAATTAGTCCCTTATAATATATGGTTTTCCATATTTAGTCATCTAGTGTAGTATCAAATATTTCCGTAGTAGCCCTTTTTTTATGGATACTTTTATATAAATAGTTTTTGTTTATTTTCTGTCATGTTGGTGCTAATTTGAGGGCCATAAATGTAATTGAATATCAACCCTATATTCAGTGATATATTCTGATGTCAGTTTGACATTCAACAGAATAATAATGACTATGACTGTGGACTAGCATTCCAACGAAAAACTCAATATAGACTATGATTGTAGTAGAAAATGACTATAATTCACAAACGACATGTCAAGAGCGGCTTTTGAAATTATGTTTGATAATAAAAATATATTGTCATTATAAAATTAAACTTTTGCCTTCAAATTAACTCTAACATGACAGAAGATCGATAAAATAATATTTGTGAAAAGATACCTAAAATAAAAGGAGAACATTGATAATATTTGATAATAGAAGACTAAATCAGAAAACTTCGTGTTATAAAGAACTAATTATGAAATTTACTCTAAATATAATGTATTAGTACAATTTTAAAAACACTTGGGCTTCAAAATCTTTCATGTTATGACTTTTTTAATCAAACAGTGATAGTCTTTGATCATAAATTATGAGAGAAACTATATTGAAGTATAATACTACCTCCGTCCGAGTGTATTTGTCAAATTTGACTTTTTCTAGTCAAATTGCACAAACTTTGAACTCACAAACTTTGAACTTCAATTACTCTCAATTTATATTGCATATTAGTATAATGAAATGCAATTTTGAAAATTCTCAATACGATTAATCCAAAAAAGTCAATTTTATGTTAAAATACATTACAGTTTTTATTTAATTAAATCTCAAATTTTGTCCAATTTGACTTGAAAAAGTCAAACAAGACAAACACACTAGGACGGAAGGAGTATAAACTAAACAAAATTAGACTTAGAATATAGTTTCGATACATCAATTTTTATAACCTTTATTTATTTAAGTTATATATAATTTGTGATCAAAGAGTGTCACTATTTAACTAAAAAAATAAAAACATGAAATGTTTTTTTGCATCAGAGGGAGTACATTTTAAACTTTTCAACTTTACCTCATTTTTTTATTTCCCCCTACTCCTACTCCTTTACTTTTCTTCTTCTTTAGCCCCTTTTTCTTTTTTTTCTTTCACCCCTTTTTTCTTTCTTTTTTTGGATTCATTTTATTTTTGGTGAATTGTTATCTTTTTATGTTTCACTTATTCTTAGAACTTAATTTATTCATTTTATTGATCATTTTAACTAAACAAAAAAGATTGAGTAAATTTTATAAAAGGTCTCCTGTTATAGGTCATTTTACAAATTTAGTCCTTACATATTAAATTTTACTAATTTAGTCTAAATTATTATATTCATTTCCACAAATGGTCATTTGTTAACATTTTGGTTGGGTGACACTCTGATGCAACTGTCATTTTGGGACATTTCCGGTGCTCCGTTCGTAAAATTAACGGTTCTTACCCCCCATAATGCACCTCCTAAACCCCCACCCTATCCCCGCCCCCGCACCCCATCCCGACCCCGCTGTAAGCCCCTCCCCCCCCACAAAATGTGTGGCTATTATGCATAATAGCCACACATTTTGTAGAGGTTTACGGTGGGGTTGAGGGTGCAGGGACGGGGGTGGAGTTGGGGTTTTAGAGGATGCATTTTGGGGGTAAGAATCGTCAATTTTACGAACGGAGCACCGGAAGTGCCCTAAAATGACAGTGGCACCGGAGTGTCACCAAAGTGAGTGTCACTTGAACCCCAACGATTTAACATTATCAGATTATCATGTAATGTATTTTGGAAGTATTTCATTCTAATAAAATTTATAAACACATAAAATATATAAAATTGGTCAAAGTTTCACATTAAAGACCGTGAGAAATTAAATCGAAACACTATTCAAAGAGATAGTGGATAATATTTATCTTTACGGGTGGCCAAAAAAATTGAATCGCTTGCAACCCGCGGAGTTCGACCCAATATTTGGCCCAAATCTCACGATTCAATAGTGTTTTGGGGCGAACACATTCACTCCCAAGCAATTAAATTTGTAAATCGGTTTGAAAGGAAAAAAAATCCATCCAAACCGACCCGACACCCGTAAAATAAACACCTCACCAATTATATAAGGGTTACTCGAAATGAGCATGCTACATGTATCTCAAAATTTGTACTCCATTTGTATACCAAATATATGCATCAACATTTTGATGGTTCATATTGACACAAAGTGTTGGTGCCTTAACAAAAATTTACATTAACATAAAGTACTGGTGCGTTAAAAAAATTAACATTACACAAACACAAAATGTTAGTGCACCCTACGATGTACTCTAGAGTACAAATCCTTGGGTAATACTCCATCTGTCCACCATAGATCTTCCCAGACACTATTCACATGGTCAAACTTAGCTCACTTTGTTTGCTTATTTTTACTACTCATTTCATAAAATAAACTTGTCACCTGTAATTTTGTAGAATTTTTCACGTACTTTTTTACCATGTAATTTTTATTTTTAAATTTTATCCTTAAAATCAAACAAATTGAATTGAAAATAAAGTCAGTCAAACCTCGTAACGCGCAATGAGAAGATCTTTGGCGGACGGAGGGAGTACTCGAAATCTCTTTGTAGGACAAAAACATTGACAGAACCGGACTGAATATTAAGGAGAAAAGTGCACGGATTACCCCCGAACTTCTTCAAAAGTGCACGATTTACCCCTAAAGTTTTAAAAGTGCAGCAATCACCCCTCTAATATGGAAATCGTTGCAGCTGTGGTCCTCTAATCGTAGATCAGACGTGCGTTTCTCCCACGCACCGGAATTGCGACTGTGATTTGCACAGGGCCTTTGGAATTCTCAAAAATAACCTCCCCTGATTCATATTCTGGCTTCATCCAAAGTCCCCTTCTCAATCTATTTTCGATCTGGCATTTCTTCGGAGTTCGGACATATCTGAGTCACATTTAATCTCCATTAACCCATCTGACGGCTTCTTCTCCGGAGCATTGAAGAAGAAACTAACAGGAATAATATTGCCCTCAATTCCCTCATACAAGTATTTCAGCTCAAATGGACTCATTAGGTCTATATCAATCTCTGTAAATTAATGTTTTTTACCACCAACATAGCATAAGACAGGTTCATCCACAAACTTACCACCATGCCACATAAACAAATCAATTTTTCCATCTTCCATTCTGCAATTAAGCACATACTATATGAACCAGACCCAAACTTTAATAGAACAAAACCCTAACTCTAACAATATCCAAACTGCAACAAAACAGATTTCAATTGAACCCAAACTTGAACAAAGTTTAAGAGTTTTATATGAACAAAACCAAAACTTGAATCAACTAACATATTTCATAAAATTAAAAGAAAAAAATAGCAAAACAAATTACCACTGCCACTGGATTTTGCTTGAGAAGTCGTGTGGTTCGATCGAGTTGAAATTGGGTAGCTTGTGTGTACTGAGCATATATGAAGGGAGGGGTAATTTAGTATTTAAAATTACTTTTTACAATTAATTTCTACAAAAAAAAAAAAGAAAAGAGGGCAAGTGTGCAACGATTTCCATATTAGAGGGGTGATTGCTGCACTTTTAAAACTTTAGGGGTAAATTGTGCACTTTTGAAGAAGTTCGGGGGTAATTCGTGCATTTTCTCGAATATTAAGGTCTGGTCTTAGAAACTGACGGATATATAATTGGAGTACTCCGTATCCGGCTATCCGCAATCCTACCAATCTTTTCATCCACACACACAACATAGGCCGGATAGGATATCAGATTCGCCCAATCCGCCAGACCATCCATCTACTGAGACCATCTTCTCCAACCTCCGCTAGAATGCTTCAGTACCCGTGTGAGTTTCAGACTTCCTCGGTTCCTGAGGTTTGAAACTGCTCTTCTCTTTTAGCATAGATCCATTTGTTCTGCGTTTTATCTATGAGTACCTCTAAATTGACACCACTCCAATCGGTGTCAATTGGCGACCGGTTCAATTGGTGCATCTACAGTACTCCATTCGTACGATTCCTACTTTCCGAACCACTCCCTACACCCCCACCCGGCCACTCTCCCCTGTCCCCTTTCCGGCGTAATCACCATTGCAGGAGCAAACAAACCCAATGCTGCAAAGTTTTGGGCGTTCCGAATTGTAGTTGTACACAGAGGCCTACTTCCTGATCCGAAGTTGGAGTCAACTGTGATGTCCATTTGGTAAAACATTCAAGTTTTTCGTATTTTTTGGTATCCTAATAGTGATTAGTTGCACAACATAAATATTTATCTTTAATTTCCACTAATTATTACTATGTTTATTTTTTAGTATGAACACTTCTGGTTTGGTATGGCTGTTTCCCTTTGGCCTTAGTGCGGCAATCAGGTATATACTGCTATCCTTTTGGCCTCTGGTTTGGTATGGTTATTTTCATTATATCCGTAATTATTAATAGTATTAAGAGTACCTGTAAGAAAATAGTACGGATTAATAGTAAATTGTGTATGTGAGTACAGTACCGGAGTTTCAAATGAGCTTGGAGCAAACCAGTCCAACGCTACAAAACTAGCCAGAAAAGTGGTGATGATCACGGCCTTTGGGGTATCATTGCGCACCCTTTGGGGTCATGTCTCTATACCCCAGGCTTGATTTCAAAACCAGCGCCCAACACAGAACACCATGACAGAGGGTAGTCACAAGGGAGAGGATCATCATCGCATAAACAATGTTTTGAGTTTGCAAAAACTTCACAAGACATTGAAGGATTGCATATGCGAATACCCCAGTGATCATGTAATAAGAATGCATCCCGGCTACTCTGCACATCTCAGAATCTTGATGCATGGCAAGGATGATGTGTTTTGTGTTTCCCCATATTAACGCAATAAAAACACGAGCAGACAAGAGGATGGTAAGTGCACGTTGCAAATACACACCCACCATACGAAGCTGCTGAGCTCCGAACGCAGTAGTGACAACCAGCGGTGACCGGCGGCGGCTATGTAACCAAGCATTTGTAGTCCAACAGCTTCGTATGATGGGTGTCTATTTGCAACTTGCACTAACCATCCTCTTGTCTGCGTGTGTTTTTATTGCGTTGATATGGGGAAACACAAAACACATCATCCTTGCCATGCATCAAAATTCTGAAATGTGCAGAGTAGCCAGGATGTATTCATATTACATGATCACTAGGGTATTTGCATATGCAATCCTACAATGTCTTGTGAAATTTTTGCAAACTCAAAATATTGTTTATGCGATGATGATTTTGTCTCTTGTGACTACCCTGTGCCATGGTGTTCCGTGTTGGGCGCTGGTTTTGAAATCAGGCCTGGGGTATAGAGGAGCCGCATTGGCAACCTCTATTTCCTAGTGGCTCATGCTTTTGTTTGGCTATACAAAATAACCTAGCTTTCCCTAAAGATGTGCCTTCAACCCTCATACTATGGTACGTCACATGATCATTTGAGTTCACCACCGAACTTCTTCATTAATCTTTCAACAGTTAAATTAATTCATTTAATTTTATTATCTATGGACGGAAACTGGTTTTGAATAACTTTTTTTCCTCTTGCCTCCATAAACAGTTTAAAGTTCTGGGTCTTCCATATTGTTGTTGTACTTAGCGGCCTGCTTCCAAGCCCAAAGTTGAAGACATCAGTAATGTCCATTTGGTAATACTCAAGATTTTAAAATGTTTTGGGATACTAATAGTGATTAATTGCAACAAAAATGTTTTTCTTTCCACTAATAGTAATCCAAAAAGGCGAGTTTCTAATCACTATTAGTATCCCAAAAAGGCGACTTTCTTCACATGTTTTAAGATGACTTTATTTTTTTGCTAAATATATTCACTATTTGCAGGTCTTAAAAGGTTGTGATTAGAGTTCAAAACCAAAGGGTTGTTGTGGAAGGCTCCAATGATGTTGTCATAGGATATGCCGTAGGATTGCAAAGAAATTGATTGAATCGAACAGAGTGAGCTAGCATATGCGTAAATTATTAATCTTTTGTAGTACTCCATTCGTCTCAAAATTATCTTCCTCTTTACTACCACGGATTTGATTGTTTGTGTATGTATTTTCATTGGCCGTTTGATAATTAAAAATAAAATAAGCATGTCATTACTTGTTTTGTAGAACTTTTGATGTAGTTTTTAAATATGTAAATTTTTCTAATTTGTAAACAAAATCAATATAAAAAAGATGAAATGTTGCACGTTGTTCGAAAGAGGACCATAACTTTAAGACCATATGTGAATATTTCACAATGTTTTTTACAGAATACATTGGCACTTTTTGGCATTATATGTTTTTTTAGTATAAAAACATTTAAAGATTTATTTTGATCGATATATGGAGCATGTTTTAATTATAGTTAGGTAGTTCTCATTTTAGCTACCGACTTTTATTTTGCATTAGTATGTGATCTCATGTGAACAATCTTTATCAAAAATATTTTGAAATAACCGTATAATATTTTGCATCATTTCAAAATGTTTTTTTTTATCTAAATGTCCAAGGACAAATATATCAAAGGCTATTTCCAAAAGTAAATTTAATTTGATATCAATGGTAATATATTAATGGGATCCGATGGTCATGAGGGGACCATGATACCGATGTATGCCATCTTTGGAATGCACCAAATGCGTACCAACGCTAGAAACTTAACTGCATCTTGCATCCTTTGAGCAAAGTGCCAACCTGAGGTAAAATGAATGAATTACCCTAGGGGTACACCAAGATAACACATACACAAAATGTCTGTACTGCAGACATATTGTATTTGTGTGTCTGTGTTAGTCTGGTGTACAAATGAGGTACCCTTTGTTGGTGTACTCTTAGCATTGCCAAAATGAATATATGTATTGAGTGAGTAATGTTTTCAAAAAGAAATTGAGAGTAATAATGTTAGGAGCTATATATCATATTGTACCTCAAGTTGTTAAATGTCACCATATATTTCTTATCCAGATCTAAAAATTAAATCCCGAACTTGAAATATATGGTTGGACGAGGGACGATATATAACTTGATATACAATTTGATGTAATCAAGCAATTTTGCATAGATTAGATTTCCCGCCTAACTTTTCTCACTTCGAAACAAGGAGAGTTTACTTGGGTCTGCTTATTTATTTGGCCGACATGCAATTTATTTGATTGCATTGCATAATAATCACACATTTGGAGGGGGACTTAGGGCAGGACTGAGGTGGGATTGGAGTGAGGGGGTTGGTCAGGGGGAGGGTAGGAAACATCATTTTGCGAATGGAGCACCGAAAGTGTTATAAAAACGCAGTGACACCGCTAAAAAACACTATTAGAGTAATTAAAACGATAATAATAATTAAAATATAATATAATAGGGATGACAATGGGTTGGGTTCGGGTCGGATAGTACTATACTCGAACCCGACCCGACTTTTAAAACTGAAACCCGAACCTGACCCGAAACCCGACATTTTAAGTCAAAAACCCGACCCGACCCGAACCCGGCATTTCAATCCAAAACCCAAACCCGACCCGAACCCGACTTTTAACCAATAATCAATTTCGACGTACCCAATAATTTTAAAATGATTAAATCTAATTTTTTTGTGTCTCTTTTTTGTGTCTCATTTTTTATTAAGAATTATAAAAAATGATTAAAAAAACCATACTTGATTTAGTAGCACTTTGTCAAGAGATTATACGAAGTGCTAATTATATCCATAGATAGGCTTTTATGTTATTAAACATTCGGGTTTGAGTCGGGTCGGGTGCGGGTTCAGGTCGGGTCGGGTAGAATTATAAACTCACATCCGACCCGATGTCGAGTTTGGGTAAAAAATTTCGGGTCGGGTTCAGATTATTTTATTTTCGATTCGGGTTCAGATATTTTAGTGCTCGGTCGGGTCGGTTAAGCTCGGGTTCGGGTTGAATTGCCATCCCAAGCCACGCTGGAGCCTTTCGAACTCGCCGGCTCCTTTCTACGCTCGTCCCCATCTCCCCATCAATCGTCCCTGCCACCTCCGCATCTTAACCCTCCTTGACCGGATCGTCCTCGGCTTGCACGTCTACTGACCCGTCCACCAGTTGCACCGTATCACAAACGAGTAATTTACTTGCGAATTTTAGACACCCCTAGTCATTTTTTAAAATGTGGAACACGCAAAGTTTTTACTATTTTTTGAAAGCACAGAGTTCTTTCTACGGAGTATAAAATTAAAGATACTATTCCCTCCATCCCTAAATAAACTTCTATTTTTGACTTTTTGAGAATTTAAGGGAGGAATATTTTTGTGGTGACTTTCCAAAAATACCCTTGATATAATGTGTAAATGTAAGATGTGATAGGTAGATTATTAGTAAAAAGGTATGATGTGATAGGTAGGGTATGAAAAAGTAAGGGATAAAAGAGGTTTTTTAAGGGAAAAAAGAAGTTTATTTGGGGACAAAAAAAAACGAAAGGGGAAGTTTATTTAGGGACGGAGGGAGTATAAAATAAACCTCTGCACCCAATTACGCAAAATGCATGCTAAAATCTCTCTTTTACAAATACTTATTTATTTATTTATTTATTCATTTATTTATTTGGAGAATAACACTTCAAAGTTATTGAGTTGGACGTTCAAGTGTTTTACTCCAATTTTTACTTTTTAGGATACATGGTGTTTTAACTTTTAATTCTTTTTTAAGATGCATTTTGGAATGTTTTAGTATCCTTGTGGCGCACTTAATTTTTATTTCGTAATTTTTCGTGGTTCTAAAATTCATGCTCACTTGATAGATCTTAGTACATTGTAGGGGTGGGCACGGATCGGGACGGTCCGGTTTTAGGTTTTCCCACGTCTTGTCCCGTTATATATAAACGGTTCGGAACGGTTCGGATTACAACCTTATCCCGATTTGTCCCATAAAATTCGGGATCGGAATAAAACGGGACGGATTCGGGTCGTCCTATTTTGTCCTTAATCGCAAATATAAGGAGTGGGAGAGAGTGACATTTCATTCAAAAAAAGAAACATGTAGCCATCCAACAAAAACCAATGAGTGGAACGGGTCCAAATAAATTTCAAGCCTACAAAGTTAACTTAATTAAATAACTAATTATTTAAGGAATGGGTGTATTTGGATTTTGGACTAGAATTAGTATTATATATTAGTAGAGTAGATGAAACGGGACAAACGGGACGGATCGGTATAAATTTTAGTTGTCCCGCTTATGTCCCATTTGATATTGGGACGGAACGGGTTCGGGATAAAAAAAATGTGTCCCGATATATCGGTACAATTACAAAACGGAACCGGGAATTTTCGGAACGGTCCAACGGGAACGGATTTCATGCCCACCCCTAGTACATTGATATCATAAAAGAATTGAATTTTTTTATAGAAAAAGAAAAAAATATACTTATAAACATATGCAGAGTCTGAGAATGTTCATATTTCACTTGTGGTCTTTAGAACGATGAAAGAACAACTCCTTTTATTTTTGGGTAAATTAGACGGTTGGCCCTTTAACTCAATGAATTATGAATGATTCATCTTTTGAGTTTTAACTCTAAAAATTTTGTAAATATATAATCTTTAAGTTAAAGTTAACGTTGCATATATGGTATTTTATACAATCCATGGTGAAAACATAACAGAACGACTTCTAAGAACATGTACATTGACGAGGCAAATATGAAACATTTCAACCAATAACAATTTATCCCGTCAGCGTGTGGCAAAGAAGGAGATTGCATCCGAGGCAAATATGAAACATTTCAACCAATAACAATTTATCCCGTCAGTGTGTGGCAAAGAAGGAGATTGCATGTCATGTAGTGCAAAAAATTACTGTCATGTACCCCAAGTTTTCTGTAAGAACTATTAGGTCCCAATGTTTTTCAAAATATACTCCTAGGATATCCAAATTTTCAAATAAATGTCGTACAAGGACGGACATTCCATCCAACTCCCGTTAGTTATATCAAAATGTCTCCATGGATGAAGGGTCAGAGACAAGTGAGCAATTGGATCTTGATGCTGCAGATACTAGTAGGATGAAGCTGGGTTGATTTTCATTTGTTGGTTCTGGTTTTTCATGTTAAATTATTCACCATTTATTTTATTCTATAAAATCTTAATGAAATATTTGCACTAAATAACACTAAAACTCAAGTCACTTCTTTAAAAAAGGAAGTGAGAAGATGATTTTAAGACGGAGGGAGTATTTATTAGTATTCTAAGGTTCTGATATTTTTTGTTTATGCTTATCTTTTCAATGATCATTTGATACAATAAAATATTCTTGACATCCTTTGTTTTGTAAAATTTTTGATGTACTTTTTAAATATGTAAATTATACTTTGTATTTTTATATGAAATTGTTAATACAATTATTTTAAAATAGATAGGATATTACATATTATTTGAAACAAGGGCTTTTTTTTGGGAAAAATGGGGAGTACATAAACATTATTTTTTAATTCTATACAAATTTTTGTATAAATTAAAAGAGAGAGACCGAAGTAGGACTAAAACATTAAAAATAAACCAAAATAGGACTTCCATATTTTTATTCCCGAAATAAGACTTAAAATGCATTTACATTACCAAACATGGTCAAGTACATTACCAAAAAGTATAGTAATGTGCACATGTATAATGTCACATTTCAACCACAATACCATAGTGTAAAGTTTTATTTTGAAAAAAAACATGAAAGTTTTATTTTAATATTTTTCTCTTTATTTTAATCCTATTTAAAGTGATTTTTATAAATTAAATTAAAAATAACACGAGTCAAACGTTGTAAACCGTACAGAAAAACAGATTTAAACAAACAAAAACATACGAGTATTCTTTAAAGAATACTAGTAGTGTCCCTTGAAAATAATGAAATTGTATCAACTTGTTCATTATCCGTCCATCCACCAGTTTAGATTCCCAAAAAAACTCACATTCAATGAATTCAACAATTTTGAATCTACACGGTTTAGAGCATGTGCAATGGCAAGGAAGAGAGATGTCTTGCACTGCCACATCAACTTCTTCCACTCATATCATGGCATGACAATGCCAAAATGCCTTGCTTAGTGAGGCATGAGTGTGACACTTCATACTACTTTTTTTCCTTTTTTTTAAAAATAATTTTTTTTAAAATTTTTCATGAGAAAAAATGTACAAGAAAGTAGAATAATTTTTTAATAAAATAAATAATAAAAATATTTTTTTATGTTTAAAAAACATAAAAAATGTAAAAAAAGTGATAAAAATAATGACTTGCCATTGTAGGACTTGCCACTCCATGTCTCCATTTGCTTGTCACACGCTGACTGGACTATTTTTGATTGGTTAAAATGTTCCATGTCACCGTGTGACATTCCATTTTCGTCTTGCCATTGTTGATGTTCTTAGCTTCAACTCTGGGCTGTAAAAAAAAAGATGTGCAATATCAATTGTGATTTGAAGAATTATTTTTGAACTTTTATAATTAGATGACTAATTATACATAACTCATTGAATTGAAAGATCAATGATGTAATTTTTTTTATTTTTAAATTGTGCAAACTGAAAAATTTATTTTAAACCTTTTTGTCAACTGACACACTCACACATATAATCACCATTAAATTTTCAATCATAAAATTGATTGTTCCTACCATTCCTAACGTACCCAGCCACACACCTTGTCTTCCTTAACCACCGCCGAATTCAATTTAATGGTGATTAGAAGAAGTAGGAAACATAAATTTCACAGTTGATCGAAGGTAAAATAGTTATGTTAAGTTGAGCTGTTGAGCTCAAGTCACGGGTTCAAAGCTTCAAATTGAAAATTGGAATCATTTACTTTAACTTACACATTGAATAGACTCAATAGAGGAAATAGTATATTAAACAAGATTCCCTTTCGCTTTCCCTTTTGTTTTGATTAACTCAAAATATACATTTTACGGATAACTGAAATGGACCACTTTTGGCCGTTTGAACGGAAAGTTTGTGGCCCATCCCCACTATCATCATGTATGAGCCCCACCATAATCATGTATGCGGGCACGTATCTAGCGTTCTTGGCCGACTGAGTTATTATGATTTACTTTTTTTACCATCCCTATCGGGCCAGGGGTAGGGGTGTCTGGGGTGGGCAATTCCACCTTTTGGACTGATGTATGAGTCCCACCATCTCTATCTTTTATTCGAAATAAATTATCTGAAATAAGAATAAGAGTAAAACATAGTATTTCTTTTCAAAATAAGAATTTCATGTTTTTACAGTAACATTATATTATAGACTTCTTTTGTCCCTATTTTGATTACAAACTGCGGAAAACAAAGAAAAATTTTAAGTTTTTTTAATTTATTTTATTTAAAGATTGAGACATAAAAAATTTAAACTTACTTATTTAAAAACAACATCAAAAGTTTTACAAAACAAAATGTAATAAGAATATTTTCTAATAATCAATGAAAATACACAAACAAAAAAATCATGATTTTGGAATAATAAACATTATAATCAATTGTAGGACGGAGGGAGTATTATGGTTTTGTATAGAGGCATTGCAGTGTGATTTTGTGACAACGTATAATGATACCAACATATTTTTTTTGATACTATATATTGTGATTATACACTTATTTTGGAATAAAAAATATGAATTTCTTATTTCACCCTATTTTAATCCTTTTCTCTTTATTTTACTCATTCATTTCAAATTTATACGGAGTAATTTTTATTTATTTTTCAATATTTAAAAAAAGTGTTAAAAAGAAAAAAAAAGAAAGGAGTTTTATTTGGTCGTAGTAGGCGTCTATGCCATAAAGTTGAAGTTTTTTTTTTTTTTTTTTTTTGTTTTGTTTAAATACAGAGCCATGGAGTGAGACTGCGACCCCGCCGATTCCCCAGTTCCAATTTCCGATTCCCCAGTTTCTATTATTTCCCAACTCCGGAGCAATTGCTGCCGGCGTATTTGCCCACTTGCCTAAAAGCTTTATTTTAGCTTCAAAAGCCATTGATTTTCCAGCAGCTACGCCCTGTTTGGACCTTCCACTGACCTCTAGGTTCACCCTTCATCTTTCTTTGAAAAAATTTAATTATTTCAATTAATTTTGGTCTGCTTATGAAATTTGTTCGATTTACTCTGTATTTTCACTATTCTTTTCATTCATATCCACCTACCCGTCCCATTTGCTTCATTCCCAAGTTTTTTTATAGTTTTCGTTGTTGTAGTTTAATTCTTGTTTTCTTTTCCTTTGTTTTTAATGAGCAATGACTTATGTGAAAATCTTTTAAGTAGTACTTTGGGTATTGTTTTAAAGATTCTTTGCACAGAGATTTTTGTTCGTACAGCTAATGCAGAGGTTTAATTTGCAGATTTGACTTTTTTTTAAAGGTTTTGTTTTGCACTTTGAACTTATAAGTAGATGGTCTGTTTGATATGGGTGTTTCATTTGTGAATCTGGAATTCTCTCAATCTGCTTGTTTGTGGAGATGTATGATTTGGACTCTGAATCTGAGCCATGTTTTAATAAAATGTACTGCACTATATTGTTTTTATCCTATGGATGTTTTTTTCTCTCTTTTCCAGCATCATGGAAATCCAGAATCCAATTTTCAGTTCCATTCAGTTTTTTATTTTCTACTTTTTTTTTGTTTTAACATCTTGCCAAATTTCAGTGTCAGATCGAAGACAATGGACAATGAACCAATGAAAGAAAAAACTGTACTTCCACTCTACCCTTTGCCGCCGTGTAAGGAAAAATTAAGGGATTTTGTGATGATGGGAGGGAGTTGGAAGAGGGATTTTGTGATAGAGGCCAAGAAGCAGTTGTGGATTGCTTTCCCACTTTTTTTTGCCGCCTTGTTGCAATTCTTGTTGCAAGTTATGTCCCTAATGTTTGTGGGCCGTCTTGGAAAATCAACCCTTGCCGGCGTTTCCCTATCCATTTCTTTTGCGTATGTCACAGGTTTCACCGTGTTGGTATGCATTCCCATGAATCAATCCGTCATTCACTTATTTTGTTCAATGCTTTTCAAAGTTTAACAAGTAATTATATTGATGTTAGATGGGATTGGCAAGTACGTTGGATACACTATGTGGTCAGTCCTTCGGAGCCCAGCAGCTTCATATGGTTGGCGTACATACGCAACGTGCGATGGTTGTCCTCGTGTCAGCATGTATTCTCATTGCTGCATTATGGGCAAACACAGAACGTATTCTAATTGTCATGCATCAAGATCATGAGATGTCAAGAGTAGCAGGGGTATATTCGTATTACATGATCCCGAGCTTATTTGCATACGCCATCCTACAGTGTCTCATGAAGTTCTTGCAAACCCAAAATAATGTATATCCGATGATGCTCGCCTCCGTGGTGACAACTTTGTGCCACGGTGTTGTATGTTGGGCATTAGTTTTAAAATCTCCCCTGGGATATAGAGGAGCCGCATTGGCAACCTCTATTTCCTACTGGCTCAACGTAGTGTTCTTGGCTGGCTATATAAAATGCTCTTTGTCTATCAGAGAAACTTGGACTGGGTTTTCCAAAGAAGCCATTCAGAACATTCCTACTTTCCTCAAAGTTGCGGTACCTTCAACATGTATGCTATGGTACGTTACATGATTTGAATACACCTCCACATTTATCAATTACAAAAATCTTTCTACACTTGAAATCGATTAATTTTAGACGTTCTTATGGGTGACTGTTTTTCATTGCCTCCATCGTAAGCAGCTTAAAATGTTGGACGTTCGAGATTGTTCTTATACTTAGCGGCCTACTTCTTAATCCCAAGTTAGAGACATCAGTGATGTCTATTTGGTAATATTCACATCTTTATTTGTTTTAGTTTGAAGTACTAATAGTTGCAGAACATAATCTTTTTTTTTTACTTTTGTTTTTTTTGATGCGGTTTGTACTTATAACTACTTTGTTTAATTGCTAGTCTCAATACATCTAGTTTGGTATGGATGCTTCCATTCGGCCTTAGCGCTGCAATCAGGTAATAAAATCGTGCAATCCATGCCCGTGAAATATTAATTATTGCTAGTATTTAGATTAATTGTAATGGTTTATATAAATATAGCACTCGAGTCTCAAATGAACTCGGAGCAAACCAACCCAATGCTGCAAAATTAGCCACTCAAGTGGTCATGTTCATGGTCTTGGCACAAGGCATTCTTGTTGCAACAGCCATGATTTCACTGCGCAACCTCTGGGGCCATGTCTATACCGGAGAAAAGGATGTCATAAGACACGTAGCCAACATGATGCCACTACTTGCAGTTGCTAGTTTCCTCGATGGAATTCAGAGCGTGCTCTCGGGTAATCATATTCTAGACATCTCAAAACATTATAACAAACAAGCGCACACCCAAATTCAGATCAAGTGTGGTAATACTCTTGTTCAAACCTCATCATTATCAATTTTCTTGTTCAAAATTTCAGGCATTGCTAGAGGAAGTGGATGGCAGAAAATCGGCTCAATAATCAATCTTGGTTCATACTATATACTAGGTGTTCCATGTGCCGTTGTTCTTGGATTCGTTTTCCACCTTAAGAGCAAGGTGTGTAATCTATATACTTCCTTCTTCCTATAACTAAACTCACAACACAACATTATCATAGGCAGCTGAATTCTTTTTCAATTTATTTATAAAAGGGTACACAATTTTAAAATTAAATTTACAGAGCAGTAATTAACAATATCAAGGGTATCATGAAACAAGTTGTGACATGGCTATATTATTTTAAATAATAAATAACAAAAATTATAAGTAAATACCATGCTTTTTTTTTGGCCCGTGAATGTTGTCCTAGCTAGCTACTCCGTACAAAATATATAATCATAGTTTGATCAGTTACATCAACGTTTACTTCTCTCAGGGTCTATGGATTGGCGTTATATCCGCATTTGCAGTACAAGTCATTAGTTTTCTTATATTGACAATTCGCACGAATTGGGAACAAGAGGTAGGAAATCCTTGCAATAGCTAGAGTACATATATTTTTCCAACTTGTTGATTTAAGGTGATTTTTTTAGTTCTGCTAAATATTCCACGATTTGCAGGCTAAGAAGGCTGTGATTAGAGTTCAAAATCAAAGGACGGTTGTGGAAGGCTCCAATGATGTTGTCACAGAGAATCCAGTATAATTAATATGCCATGGGATTGCAAAGAAGATTGATTGAGTCGAATAGAGTGAGCTAGAATGTGGGTAAATGAGTAATCGTTTATACTACTTCTTTGGTCCCTAAATAATCGTCCTCTTTACTATTTGAGGCTTTCGATAAATTTTATTTGCATACTTGTTTTCATTGATAAAATAAAACAAGCATTTCACCACTTGTTTTGTAAAACTTTTGATGTATTTTTTAAATATGTAAGTTAAATCAATTTGTAAGTAAAATCAATTTTAAAAACATGAGATTTTGTACGTTGTTCGAAACAGGACGATAATTTTGGGACGGAGGGAGTAAGGATATCTATCCAAATAGGGCTTAACCATTAAATTTAGACAAAAGTACAACTTTCTATGTTTTTATTTCTGAACAGGTGTGTTAACGCACCAATACTTGTGTCGGTGTAAACCATCAAAATGTTTGTGTATAACTGCGGTGTACAAATGGGGTACAATTTGTGGTGTAAGTGTAGCATGACCCAAAAATGTTTACAAGAGGTCACGTAAACATTTTGACATAACAGATTAATATTTTGTACTACAGTATTATTTCAAAATGTTATGGAGTATTTATCAATATGTTCAAGGACAATTTTGTTTCAGTACGGACTACGGAGTGTTACAAAGGCTGTTTCCAAGAGTAACATCTATGTTGAGAAGTTGACAACTTAAATGATTTACTCACTTTATTATTAAAAAACTGCGAGAATTTTTGTTTGTTTGTGTGTTTTAATTGATTATTTGAGAAAATAAAATATTCTTGTCATCACTTATTATTTAGAAATTTTGATGTACTTTTTTTAATATGCAAGCTTTTTTATTTATATACCAATCTTTAAATAAAATGAATTGAAAAAATTTGGTACTTTACTTTGTTTTGCGTAAAGTTAAATTATTTAGGGACGAAGGGAGTATCTTCTATTCTTTTGGCTTTATTTATGAATGACACTTTCAAATAGTGTTAAAATTTTGTATACTTTTTTTAATGATTCAAGATTAACTTTGCAAAAGTTAGAATATAAAACCTTTCTTGAGTCTACAATTACTGTTATAATTTAGAAGGGGATATGGATCATTGTGTAGGACCTCAGGCGCTACCAACTCTTCTAAAACCAATTGGTATTAGAAGAGGCGCATACTCTAGCCTTATAATGCATTCAGCACACAAGCGCCCACGACATTCGATTGTGATTGGCCCATATAGCCTCCGCCACGGGACAATTGCTGCACACATGGCCAACAATTATCCCCTCAGCAATTGCTCCCGATAGGAATCGAACTCGTGACCTTGACTCTGATACCACTTGTAAGACCTCAGGCGCTACCAACTCTTCTAAAACCAATTGGTGTTAGAAGAGGCGCATACTCTAACCTTATATTGCATTCAGCACACAAGCGCCCACGATATTCGATTGTCACTAGGCCCATATAGCCTCCGCCACAAGACAATTACTGCACACATGGCCAACACACTGTACTAAGTGATAAGATGCTTGGATTGAATCCTATTAAAAGATTGAATTCAATCCATTATTTATTTCAACTCAAGAGCTTGTAAACTTGTTTGTTTTCTCTTCATGTTCTGATATGAGATACTCTTAAACAATAGATAACGAGATCATTTTGAATCCAATCAGTTAACTAGTTGCAAATGGGCTCCCCCTCCCTAGGAAATGAAATGATTAAAAGTGCCAAACCTAATGAACCACGAGTTGCTGGGCATGGAATTCTAGACGATGAATCGAGTTATGTCCATCACAGACCGTTTTCCATATGGGAAACTGGGCTAAAGATAAATGGGTCTTTAGGAATTAACTTCTAGACGGACATTTTAATAAATGAAGTTGGCAAAAACTGGCTTCGATACCATGATATAATTTAGGTAGGAGTAGTGATCATTGGACTAGGCCATAAAACATTTGGGTTGAATCAGATTAAAAGCTTAAATTAAATCAAATACTTATTTCAACTCAAGAATATATATATATATATATATATATATATATATATATATATATATATATATATATTTGATACGGTATCGTATCAAATAGAGAAGAGAGATTGAGAAATTAGGGAAAGAGAATGAAGAATTTGAGAGAAAGAGAGATGGGGAAGAAAAGAGAGATGAGGGAGAAGGGAGGAGCCGCACGGCTAGAGAGGAGAGGCGAGAGTTTAATTTTAGGGAAATATTTCTTTATTGATTGAATAATAGCTCTATGGTAGTGATACATTTATAGCTAGCATATTGAAGGAATCCTATCCTAATCACAAAAGGCAACTAAATAAACTAGGAAACTAATTAATTCCTTACCATAATAATAACAACAACAACAACAACAACAATAATAATAATAATAATAATAATAATAATAATAAGTCCCGTAACACTCTCCCCGCCTCGAAAACCAACTTGTCCTCAAGTTGGAAATCTGGAAAAAACGAGGACTCATGCGTTGTGAACGGACATCCTCCGGGGTCAAAAACCTTTATGAATGGAGCATCAAAAGAATCGGCCAAGCTCACAACATTCACAACTCCAAACAAACAACTCCAGAGAACCAATACGAAGAAAATCCTGACAGCACCTGTGACATCCCAAATGTTTCCGTGCATCCATAAAAAATGACACCATCACTTGCATATTTTGCTTGGACAGTGTGGACTCATTGATCGTCACCAAAAACATCAACAACAACATCAGCAAAAGTAACAGGAACAACATCTATGGGATCAATAATACGATCATCATCGGGAACACCAACATGATCTATAAAAATTTCCTTTTCAAATTCCTGGTACTGCAAAGTTGTGTTCTGCACAGGTACTGTAGGGGCCGAATCTCGTGGAGTGCCGATGAGTTTCCTTATAGAGCGCATCATGGTTGTTTTAAAAATGTATAACTCTATAGGAATCAGGCTCGACATAATTGGGGGACCACGAACTAAATCCTGTATTGAACAAGAGGCATCTACGGCGAACGCATATACCTCGGAATCATATTTTTGTTGACCTTCAATTGGACGGAATGCCTGAAGTTTCTTTATAATTTCATCCACGGAATCTTCAACTGCACACACACCTTCATAAAATTCAATTTGTCCCCGTAGAACTTTTCCGAGTAAACCAAGAACTTTGTCTAACAGTGAATCCATTGCCAAAATAAACACCACCACACAACACAAACTTACGGGTAAATGTGTTTGCAGCAGTACACTTCAACTTGATTGATCACGCTAACCCTACGATTCAATTCAGATGAATGGCTGGACGGAGGGGGGCAATTGCGGTGACGGCGTGGTGATCAAATCCCTTGGCAGCCAATCAATTGAGGAAAAAAAACAAAGCATTCAAACCATGAATTATTATGCTTTAGTGGCAACGGTGCATAACCAACGGTGCAACCAGAATTGATGATATGATTATTCAACGGTGATGATATTTTTTTTTTGGTTTTTTTGGTGAGTATATATATATATATATATATATATATATATATATATATATATATATATATATATATATATATCAATTTGTTTTCTTTTCAACTTTCGATGTGGGATACTGTTTAACAATTACAAGCTTGAACTTTTAGTTGAACTAGTATTTTGACTTGTGCCACGCACAGGTTCGAACGTAATTTTTTTATCCAAAAGATATTTTTTCGATGTAATATTTTTGGATTAGAGAACATATATTTCTAACATAATTTTTTAACACTATAGACATCAACGTGAAAATAGAACAAATCATATTTGAAGAATATTGTAAGTGTACATGAAAATTTTTATTCAAATCAATTTTTTTGAAAGACTTGAGGATACACAACATTTTTTATATGGTTGCAAGAGTTTCCATTTTCATCTTTTCATCAAGAAGTTATATTTTTAATCCGATTTTTTCTTCACTCGTGAAATGTCAACATTATATTGACTGTGAATGAATATCGACTTGGTTAAAAATAATCTAACAAAAGGCTGCGTTTAACCTTGAATTTTGTTAATAGTTATGGTGAAAGCATATGGGTAATATGCGGGTGTTGTTTACGATTTAGTAAATGTACATTCTCCCGACAAAATAGACGAATGTGTTGTTTGAGTAGAAATAGTCATCTTTATAAGTAGGCTAATTGTCAATTTTTTGAAGTACTCTAAATATAAGTTATTTAGTTGTGTTGTAGACTTGTAGTGAACTTTCTTTAAAACAATTTTATAAAAAGGAAAGAGGTCATAAGAAAGAAAAAGTTTATGAAGGATTTCAAACTAAAATATGGACTAAAAAGTGTACCTCGACAAAAAGATTTTAATTCGGAGAAAGTTGAATTGAAGGATATAAATAAATTATGTTTGGTCAATTATAAAAAAAAGGTTTGATTACATTATGTGACATGTCTGATATTTAATACAAAATATTGTAATATATATAAAGTATAAATACAAATATATTATTTATAATAAATACTGCATAAATAAATTGAGGTGCAACGTAACCACAATAATTTTTTAAAATGTAACATTTTGATATTTATGCAAACTCTATATTATGATTTTTTTTTTCAAAAGTAGTTTTTTTTGTATGAAAAATAACAATGTTTTTATATCTAAAAGGCATTTATTAAGATAACGTGATGATGATGATGACGATGATGATGATAACAATAATAATAATAATAATATTAATATTAATAATAATAATAGTAATTTATAACAACAAGAATTAGAATGAGAATAATATAAAAATAAACTAAAATAATTTTTTAAAGTTTTTTTAGGTTTTCCAATTTTTTGATGTTTATCCAGTTTCTTCTAGTTATTCTAGTTTCTTCCAGTTTCTTTCATTTTCTTCCAATTCTTCCAGTTCCTTCTAGCTTCTTATAATTCTTTCCAGTTTCTTCGAGTTCCTTCTAGTTTCTTCAAATTTCTTCCAACATCCAGCTCTTTCTAGTTTCTTCAAATTTCAGGGTGTTACACATCCCACATTGAAAAAGAACCAACAAGGTATCCAACATATAAATTACACCGTCTCTCCTCATGTCGCTAATTGGTTTTAGCCTTGAATCCTCATAGGGTTACGTGTGGGGGCCTATTGCGCAAGTGTGCACAAACGGGTGTGTGTTCCCCCACGCTTATATATTTCGCACACCAGACTTTTATCATGGTACCAAAGCATGTTCGGTCTAGGTTTGAACTCCTGATCTATTGGGCTGGCTAACCACAAGGCAAGAAAAAACATCAAGCCCAACTGGCAAAAAAATACGCGATGGGGCCAGGTAGTTACACTTGAGGGAGAGGGGTGTTGGGAGTTTCATCCCACATCTAAAAAGAACCAACAAGGTACCCAACATATAAGTTTCATTGAAATTATTAAGTTCTGCTTACTAAGTTCAATTTAATTGAAATTATTAAGTTCTGTCTTCCCAGTTCTACTTACTAAGTTTCACTAAAATTGTTTTTCAATTTAATTTATTTTATTATATGTGTAATATTTAAAAAAGTTATATATTTAAAAACTATATCAAAAGTTCTACAAAACAAGAGATGACATGACTATATTGATTTACTCCGGATAACAAATAACTAACAGAAATAAGTAAAAAATGATTAAAGTTTGATCATGAGAATGATGTCTGAAAATAAAGTGTTAGGAGAGAGAGAGTATTTTTTAACTTTTATACCAATTAAAGGTAAAATCAATTCTAAAATGTTTAGATTTCCACGTTATTCCAACAGTATAAGGGTGCGTTTGGTATACGGAATTGATAGAGTTGGATTTGAATTGAAATTGAAATTTAGGCCGTGTTTGGAAAATAGCATTTTGGATAGCTTTTGGCATCTTTGATTGACTTTGGCTTTTTTGACCAAGCGAACTTCCAAAACCATTGTTTGGCTAATGGCTTTTTTCACTTGGCATTTTGATTCGAAAAGCCAAAATTTGAAATGCCAAGGAGAGTGGCATTTGGACTTGGCGGTTAGGAAAAATAATTGTTTTAAAATCATTTTTGTTGAAATATATTTTATAATATATGTAAAAAATAAAAATAAAAATAAAAATTAAAAAAATTAAATACTAAAAAAAATAAAATTTGAAAATTGAAAATTTCAAAAAATGAAATGAGAAAATAAAAAGCAAAAATCATTAAAAAAATTATATTAATAATTTATTATGAATTATATGAAATTAAAATTTAGTACTCCATCTAGTAAAGATTTAATTTTTACATGTAAAAAAATGAAAAATAAATATCGTGTGTGTGTGTCTATATATATATATATATGTATGTATGTATGTATGTATGTATGTATGTATGTATGTATGTATGTATGTATGTATGTATGTATGTATGTATGTGTGTATATATATATATATATATATATATATATATATATATATATATATATATATATATATATATATGAAAAACTATTTTTAAACAGCTAATTTACCAAACATTTTTAACGATCAGCCAATTCATTCTGCCAGTCAAACTAGCTAAACTAAACAGCTATTCATAACAGCTGGCACGGACTGCCAACAGCCAACAGCTCACAGCCAACATCCAAACAAGGCCTTCATGAGATTCAATTCCATAGTATTGAATTCACTCATTTCAATTCTATTTTTGCACTATCAATTCCAAATACACATAGGGTCCGTTTGGTATATGGAATTGACGGAATTGGAATTGAATTGGAATTGAAATTTCATGGGATTCAATTCTATAGAATTGAATTCTACCAATTCCAATTCATTTTTGCACTATCAATTCCAAATTCACATAATTTTTGTGCTACCAAACATCAGAATTGGAATTGAAGTCTTCAATTCCAATTCCATAGTTTGAATTCCATGTATCAAACGGAGCCATAATTTTTGTGCTACCAAATACTAGAATTAGAATTGAAATCCTCAATTCCAATTCCATAATTTGAATTTCATGTACCAAACGGGACCTAAATGAATTTAGGCAAAAGAGATATACGGTATTCACTATTCAGAACGTACGAATGTTTTGGTACTCACTTGATTAGATTTTGAAGCTGGTGCTCATCATTTGACTGGATTTTGAATTATTGACTCTGGATGCATGACACATTATTTCTAAATAAATACTTAACCGTACCAACTTGGTACTACTCCGTATATATTTTGACTTTTGACTAGGCACAAACGCTTGGCGTATTTGACTGTGTACAAACCTTTGGTGTAGTTTGACTACATATACTCCGTATATACTTCCTCTATCCCTTTAACATAAAGTTTTTTTTGTGTTATTTTCTAAAAATATCCTTGATGTACTAGATTAAAGTAAGATATAATGGATAAATTATTAATAAAAAGATATGATGTGATAGATATTGTAAGATTTCATAGTGGTAAAAGTTAAATTTTTTTAATTAAAAGGGAAGGAGTTTGTGAGAGAAGAAAAAAAAGAAAGGACAAACAGTTTAAGGGACAGAAAGAGTATGTAGTAATGTCGGTGGGCATTGTGCAATTGGAAAGGCAAGGAGTGCCAAGAGATAAGACCCGAGTCCGATTACTAGCAATCGACCTGGGAGGCAATTATGCTAACCATAAGGCCTCTATATATATCAGGTGCAAGCTCTAGTAT
>OOIL02006568.1:255750-262040 GCA_900332095.2 Cuscuta campestris
CCACCAGTTAGACAAACAATTGAGAGAAGAATGATGATTTCGGTTTTGGGTTCAAAGTTTCAAACTCAGCGACGTGTTTGGGAAAGGAGTGCGAGGTGAGGGAGGAAGCTTAATTGAGGAGAGAAAGAAGTGTGAATTTACAATTTTATCCACGTTCTAAACGGAAATGTTAACAAAGGACCATTCGTGGAAATGAATATAATAATTGAGGACTAAATTAGTAATATTTGATATGTAGGGACTAAATATGTAAAACGACCTATAACTGGGGACCTTTTATCTAACTTACTCTAAATATAATTAAACTTGATGGTGTTATATATTCAGTTTTAATTAATTTGGAACATGAACTAATTATTATGCAGATTCCCCCCTGTCCGTTTTGGGGACTTTCTGGCCCAACGTTTCAAGCGCTTACATGACACGGCGGCCAAACAAGAATCTTAACCACAATTCATGCTTGATCTCCATGGCTGCCGCGGCCGCCGCCACACTACGGCGGATCTATAAATCTTGGGCAGTGGATGGGGTTACGTTTTGTTCTAATTTGTATCAACTAACATACATGCAACATGTGGAACATTAAGTAAACAAGTTTTAAATTTCATGAAATTTAAAATTGCATTAAATAATGTATTTCGTTTTACACATTTGTAAAATAATCTATAATTCTCTTTCTTAACCCCGCGAAATCCTTTTTAAAGATTTGAAATTCTCCTCATGCGATATGTCATTAAAAGGCGTTTTAGGTGTACTTGTATATTTCACTCTAAAACCGATAAAGCACGGTTTATTGAAAGACGATGAATTCAGGTTTAATGGATTGTCACTTAAACAGGCACTCTGAAATTATATTTCATATACAATTAGTTAAATGCAATAAAAAAACAATTTAATAGGCCAATCAAAGATATAATCCAAAAAAATTACCCATGCCCACACAGTAAAAAAATGTGATTGAGAATGCCTAGTGATGTAAAAAATAATGCGAGAACACTATAAAAAAATACTTCCTTGGTCCCACAAAAAATTTCTCATTTTGACTTTTAAAGGATTTAAGGGGAGTGTATTTTGGTGTTGACTTTCTAAAAATGTCCTTGATGGATAAAGTAGGATGTGATGAGTAGATTAATAAAGAAAAAATATGATGTGATAGGTAGGTCAAGAATTAATAGGGATAAAAATGATTTTTTAATAGAAAATTAGAAGAGTTTTTTGGGACGGATGAAAAAAGAAAAGAGAAGAGTTTTGTAGGACGAAGAGAATATGTTTTACAATGCCAAATAATATGAAAATAATTAAAAGTGATGTTAAATACACAATGACTTGCACCACACCCACCTAAGATTTGTAATGTGTATCCTCGTCAATGAATTGCTTTTTTGAATGATTCTGATTTAATTGTAATAAATTTTGATTTAGTTTGGATGGTTTGATCTAATTTGAATATAATAATATATAAAGCTTTTTCCAATCTGATTTGTTCTGATCTCAATTGAACTGAACTAGTTATAAAAAAATAAGAATAAGTTAAAAAAAAGTAAATTAGTCATATTTAGATAATCAATATTTTATTCCTATTAGAATCGAATTTAATATTCAATCCGTCCCAAAAATTCTTTCTCCTTTCTTTTTTTCTTGTCCCTCAAGCTATTTTTTTCCTTCTCTATTAAAAAATTACTTTTACCATTAAATCTACCGAAAACATCATACATTTTTATTAGTAATAATCTACCTATTCCATCCTACTTCTATCTATCACATCAAGAACATTTTTAAAAAATTAATACAAAAATATATCTCCCTTAAATTTCTTAAAAGTCAAAATAGAAAATTAGAAACTATCTTTATGTGAAAAGGAATATTTTTCATCAAAATTCAAAACTAAATAAATAGCGAAAGTTAACCCAAACCAAACTCTCTCTTCACCAAATTTATCGTTTTTTGACGACAGTAAAATTCGTATCGTATTCACCGATTTTCAAAAAAGAAAAATGGGTCTGCGATCCCTGTTCTCGAAGAAGAAGAAATCGACCACCGCCGCTTCCACCGGCGGCGCCACTCCTTCCCCGGAGGAATCAGCCCCTCCGATGCTCCGCGCGCTCTCCATCTCCTCCTCACGCCTCCAAATCGCCGAGATGGAACAAGTCTTTGCCAAATTCGACGCCAACAGCGACGGCAAGATCTCCGCCTCGGAGCTCGGATCCATCCTCACCTCCCTAGGCGCCACCGCCACGGAGCAGGACCTGGAGGATTTGATCAAGGAGGTGGACCGTGACGGCGACGGCCACATCGATCTCCAGGAATTCATCGAACTCAACACCAAGGACGTCGATCCGGAGGAGATCATGGCGAATCTCAAGGAGGCGTTCTCTGTTTACGATATCAATCGGGACGGGACTATAACGGCGGAGGAGCTGCATCAGGTGATGGGAAGCCTGGGCGAAGGCTGCTCGATGGCGGAATGCAGGAAGATGATTAACGGCGTGGATTCCGACGGAGATGGGATGATTAGCTTCGATGAATTCAAGGTCATGATGATGGCTGGTCTCGCCTGAGCCAGAGATTATCCAAATATTGGTAATAATTTGTTGAAATTTCAATTTTGAACACATTGAAATTGATTTCTAGGGTTTTGGGATCTTCATACCATTCAGATGTTTAACATTGATTGGTTAGTACTTGTAAATGCTAGTTAATTGATCAATAGTTTTTGTTTGTTCAGTTGTTTTTGTTTGTTCAATCCGCAGAGCTATTTTGAGGACTAATTGTATCATGTTAAAGAAATATACGGAGTAATTTAATGGGTTCATGCTATGGTTTAAACCATTAGAAGTAGGGGTGTGCACGGGCCGGTCCGAGCTAAGATTTGTATAAGTTGGACTCGACTTGTTTTTATTAAAACGGACCGGGCCGAAACATGTTTTCAAAATTTTAAAATTGAAACCGGACCTAGCCCGGCTTGTTTGAAACGGGCTGATTCCACGGGTCAACGGGTTCGAAATTCAAACCTATCATGATACTAATATTAAAAAAATAAAGTGATAATAAATTAATAATACATACATGGTCATTCACCATTAGTTCATAATAATGTAGTATTCTATTGTCAGTTTTAAGTCATCCAACACAAAAAAGAGGACTAAATGAAGACAAAACAATGACAAAGAGATACATGAGAGTAAAGTGTTCACCTCATGTTTATCCAACAACAACAAATTTTTTGGTGAATTCTGACTCTCTGACTACTGGGAAAGATTGAAGGGTGTAACTCGATCGTAAATCTAAGGTCGGTGTATTTACTAAAAATAATACTAGGGTATCAAAAAACGGTTCGGGTCCAATAAATACAATTTCAAAATGGGGAACCGGACCGACTCTAAAATCTACAAGGATCGGACCGACCCGGATCGTTATAAATTTTTGAAAAGAGGACCCGCCCCGAACCGAACCCAGCGATTCGGTTCCGACTCCCAATTCCTTGACCCGTTTGCCCACTCCTAATTAGAACTTCTCGTAAGTGACAAGTTGGTTATGTAGCCAAAAAGTGCATCGTTTAAAAGTTGGAAACAAATACTCACTTTGATCGTTAATGTCTTTATTTATATATAAATATATATTATGTTTTAAAACTAAATTTCAAGATAGATCTATTAACATTAAATGTATATCACAATTTGAATTTTTTTTTAAAAAAATTTATGTTCGAAATTTAAAAAGAAAATGACCGTGCAAGTCACAATTGGATGGAAACAAGAGGAACGAAAGAGTTAAAAGTCCAATGAACTCGTTTAATTTGTGAAATGTGAACAATGAAGGAACCAACATGATTGATTACATGAACACAATATTTGGGCTGGGTTCAATCAGCTCCAGAGCCGACCCATTGGCTGTAAATCAAGTGTCATTGCACAGGCCCCCATTTCTTAGGGGCCCATTTTTATAAAAGCACCTGCTTAATCATTTAATCAAACTACTTAGTGTCCGTTCCGTAGGACTTATTTTTTATACTTATTACTTATTTTTATTAAAATCAGATCAGATCAGATTGAATCAGATCAAATCAGACCCAATCAGATCAGAACTTCAAAAATTCAGATCAGATTCAATCAGATCAGGCGTATGGAACAGAGCCTAAGTATTTGACAACACGCACAGGGTTGAATAAAAAAAATCAATTCTGAAATTTTTTCAATGTACTACTCCCTCCGTCCCAAATTATTTGCCACATTTATAAAATTTGCTTTTTCAACAGTCGCGGGAACTTTTGTTCATTTCTACGTTTTCATTGGTTATTTGATAAAATAAAATATTTTTGACACCTCTTATTTCGAAGAATTTTTCATGTAGTTTTTTGATATGTAATTTTTATTTTTTATTTCTTTACCAATATGTAAATAAAATGAATTGAAAAAACTTGATATTTTGCCTCGGTAATAGAAACGTGACAAATAATTTGGGACGGAGGGAGTTTTTTTTTTGGAGTAAAGAAAATATACTTCTGACATGATGTTTTCTATCATTGACAAAAAATCAAAGTAGAATAAATAATATTTGAGGAATGAAATATGTACACAACAACAAAGTTTGTTTTAGTCACAAATTTTCTGAAAGACTTCAAGGTATACAACATTTTTTATATGGTTGCAATGCTTTCCAGTGTCATTTATGAAAAATATATCTAATCACGTCTTTGTCTTCACTTGAAAAACAACAACATAAAGTTGGCCACGAGTGAACACCGACTTTATTAAAAATAACCTAACAATTGACAATATTTGACCTTGACTTTTGTTGATAGTCATAACAAAACATGAAACTATTTGAACTTTTCTTCTCTAGAACTTCAGGGGGGCGGTAGTCCGGTATCAGATGATACCAAATTCATCCGGGCTATGTAAACCTTTTCTCCCACTTGATTTCTCAAAACCACAATAGCACCAAGAACGTTCTTTCGTAGCTTGTCAACAATTAATCATGTACTATTACACAATATAGATGTTTGGCCAATGTTACCATAATTGGTACCCTCTTTTGAAAAAATATTTGTAGTTTGGAATCTCCGAGTATTTGACTTCATTAAAAAATGCAAGCATTATCCAGTTGGCATCAACACCTACAACTTTGAGTGTGGGTGCCAGTAGTACCCTGCCCTTGAAAAAAGAATAATTTTTCTCCTTTTTTCCAATAGGTTCTGATAAGTAAAGTCCATTATACATTTGAGAGGAGAACTCGTGTCTAGAATCAAGAATTCATATGGAGTTTCAATTTTAACTACGAAATATGATATTTTTAATAGTAGATACAATAAATAAATACTCCCTCCGTTTCGGAGTATTCGTTCAGTTTTGACTTTTGGAACTGTTCATTTAAGCACTTTGACTCATCAAATTCTCTCAATGTGTAAACCTAAATATAGTCATGTGTGATCTTGTTTGATTTGTCTTAACATATAGATTATTAATATATAACTTCTATAATTTTTTAATATACAACTTACAAAATAAAATGGATTAAAGAAGTGCATTGGATGGTGTGTAAAAATGAAAGTGGACAAATACAGGGGGACGAAGGGAGTAGTTCATTAGCCTTTTTAGAATCTTAAATTCCCTAAAACTGAAAATGCTAATCATTAACTCTGATGTAAACGGCTAAAAACTCTAACTCTAAACCCTAACGCTAAACTCCAACTAACTCTAAACTCTAACTCTGCCTATATAAGTATATATACTACGCTCTTGATTAATTAAGATCGTTAATTTATTAAGCGTTATGCTCATTTAATTATTTTTATCATCCATTCTTAAGTCTTAACCGAGCCGATTAGGCACAATTCTATATTGGGCCCCGAGGGATACAAGAATTTAGAGCCCTTTTTAAAATATATTTCAATATCTTATAATTAATTAATTACTTTTTTAAAGGTTATATAAATGTTATTAATTTTTTTAAAAGACAACTCTTTGTATAAATTTTTACACCATTTTCCCATTTTATTCCATTTTAAAAATATACTGTTGAAATATTGGAATAATAATATTGCTCCTTGAATTATGAAGTACATGATAGAGTATATATAGGAGAGACTCCTAACACAACTAGGAATAGAGAATGGAAACTAACTAACATACAACATCTAGCTACCACAAATAGGAGTAGGAAACTGACTAATAATCAAACACTACCATAACCAATACTACTAGAAGTACTATTAGTATTATTGTCTAACATCCCCCCTCAAGCTGAACTCTGGCTGAAGCAAGAGGAAGCTTGGACACTAGCTGGAAACT
>OOIL02006568.1:266644-363852 GCA_900332095.2 Cuscuta campestris
CTTCATCATTGATTTCATTGACACTAATTGGAGCATAGCCTTCATCATTGATTTCATTGACGCTAATTGGAGCATAGCCTTCATCATTAATTTCATTGACGCTAATTGGAGCATAGCCTTCATCATTGATTTCATTGACGCTAATTGGAGCATAGCCTTCATCATTAATTTCATTGACGCTAATTGGAGCATAGCCTTCATCATTAATTTCATTGACGCTAATTGGAGCATAGCCTTCAACTTTGATTTTATAAAAGCGTGCTCCACACACAAAAGGACCTATAAATTATGAAGAGAAAAATTAATTTGCCATCAAAAGTGCATCCATTTTTTTGGGGTACAAAAAAGTGCATTCAAATTTATACATATAGGTTGTCTAGCATAAGAAAAATATAGAGAATGCAACTAAAAAACTCACTTGAAGTGACAAGAATGAGAGCAAGAGCGCAAACTATAACTTGTGCTTTTTCCATTTTTAATTGAAAAGCAAATGCTATAGAGAATTATTGTTTTTTCTATATAGAGAATATAAAATGCTAGCTTTAATTTTTGTGTGATATCAGTAGACTCTTAGATGTGTGTGTATATATAGATCTCAATAGTGTGGTTGGTAGGAGTCCCCTTAAAAGTATGAGCGTTAGATTTAAGTAGCTAACTTGTCTGCAATTAAGAAAATTCTATATGGAGATTAATATTAATTGATCATTTTCTATATTGGCTCATGGAGTTATGGTAACATAATGTAAGGAAGCGTGATATATCTCTTGGTATAGTTTATATGCACTTGAAAAATTCTACCTGTTTATCAAAAGATACACTCCAACTGTATACAATTGTCTCTCCACCGACAGTCTTAGGTATAGATAAAACGATTAGAGAATAGATAAAGAAATGTTATAACTTTAAAAAAGAAATGTTTAAATCACAAATAACGCCTCGATCTCCACCACCAAATGGCCGGCATATCCCTATCATGACTCATTTATATACTCCGTACTTCTTGAGTCCCACAAAAAAATGTTAAAATTACATGGGGTGAGCAAGTACCGAATTGATACCGAGATTACCGAACCGAAAAATACCAAACCGATAAAATACTGAAAAAGAATCGTATGTACCATACCGTACAGAATGGTCGGTCCGGTATTTGGGATCGGTACGCGGTAACTTCCCATATCGAAAAGTTCTGAACCGATCGAACATATATACAAATACGCTATAAAACTAACAATGTTTTTATATTTCTTCGATAAAAAAATAAATTGATTTTGAAAAATTGGATGAAGTGTAGATGAATTACAAATAATATTTTATTTACACATACTTTCTTCATTAAAAAATATCTATTTTAAAAGTTGTAACAAATGCTTTTTTGAAGAAGAATTGTAAAAAATAATTAATTGAATTTTAATTAATAATTATTATAGAGTATAAAAATAATTATTATTTTAGTTATAATTATAATTAATAATGAAAATATTCATCATAACACTTATTAAAATAATAACTACGGAGTGCTATTTATAATAGTAATAAATATAATTATATAAATAATAATTATAATAATATTAAAAATAATTACAATTATAATTATTAATAATAAAATCTATTGTTGTAATATTATTATTAGTAATTATTAATAATATATTATTAATATAATAATAAAAATAAGATGATGATTATTATTATTAATATTTGATTTTTAAATTAAATCTATTGAGATCAAGTCCATCCAGATTAGATCATATGGCTTACAAAATTCAGTTCAGATCAACCGAAGAGAATGCACCCTAAGAGTGTGTTCTTTAGGGCTGGAAAAAAGAGTTCGGTATTAGAATAAATACGGAAAACTAGAAAAAAAAAGATGGAAAAACTTAAAGAAACTCGAAGAAATGGAAAAGGTTGGAAAAACTAGAAGAAACTGAAAAAACGAGAAGAAATTTCAAAAAATTATTTAAATCCATTGCAAGGTTTTAATAAAACCATATCCGCGGACCACAGTCTCTGACATTCATTCTACACTCCTGTCCATACGGGTTGAAACTTTTGAGCATAGTAAGATACTGTTCTCTTCAACTTATTTCTGCTACTTATTTCTTATTCTTATGAGAATTAGATGAGATCAAATCCATTCATATCTAATTATATTTATTCTAATCAAATCAGATTCATTCGAATCTGATCAAATTCATCCGAATCAAATTAGACTTATTAAGATCAGATCAAATTCATTCACATTAGATAACATTTATTTAGATAAAAACTGTATTTAAAAAAATAATTTTAAAATAACAATAATAATTTAAATAAAAAAATTATTATTATCATCAACATTATTCATTAATAATAATAATAATCTATTATCATCATATTTAATAATGAAACTAATAGTAATTAATAATAATAATTACATGATAATAAAGATACTAATAATGATAATAACAAATAAAAATAGTAATTAACAATAAGAATTAAATAATAATAACAATAATTTTTTTAAATAATAATAATTAAAAAAATAATAATAATAATAATAATAATAATCATAAGATGATGATGATTATTTGATTTTGAAATTAAATCCATTCAGATCAGATCCATCGAGATTAGATCATATGGCTTACAAAATTCGGTTCAGATCAATTGAAGAGAATGCACCCCGAGAGTGTTTTTTAGGGGTGGAAAAAAGAATTCGGTATTAGAATAAATACGAAAAACTAGAAAAACTCGAATAAATTGAAAAGGTTGGAAAAACTAGAAGAAATTGAAAAAAATTAGAAGAAATTTCAAAATTTATTTAAGTGTATTTTACGTATTATTCTTATTATAATTTTTTTGTTTTTGTTTTTACTAGTATTCTTATTAGAGTAAATTACATTAAAAGGTCCTCAGTTATAGGTTGTTTTACATATATATTTCCTACACATCAAATATTATTAATTTAGTCCCCAATTATTGTATTTATTTGCACGAATGGTCTTTTGTTAACATTTCTGTTAAGAACGTGGACAAAATTGTATTCACACTCCTTTCTCTCCCCAATTAAGCTTCCTCCCTCCCCTCGCACTCCTTTCCCAAACTCGTCGCTGAGTTTAAAACTTTGAACCCAAAATAGAAATGATTACTTTTCTATCAATTGTTTGTCAAACTAGTGGAACCCAAATTCGAAATTAGTAATCTTCATGAATGAGTTTTAATGTTTATTTTCTTTGTAATTTTTTGAGACTAACCGATAAAACTCATCCATAAAGCTTATCAGTTTTGGTTTTAAGTTCCACCATGAAGACTAATAATAGAGAGAGAAATGATCATTTTAGTTTTGGGTTTTGAGTTTCAAACTCAGCGACGAGTTTGGGAAAGAGTACGAGAGGATGGAGGAAGGAGGGAGGAAGCTTAATTGACGAGAGAGAAGTATGAGTATACAAAATTATCCACGTTCTAAAAGGAAATATTTACAAAGGACCATTCATGAAAATGAATATAATAATTGGGGACTAAATTATTTGTATTTAATATGTAGGGACTAAATATGTAAAACAACCTATAACTATGGACCTTTTATGGAATTTACTCTTATTATTATTAGTATTATTATTATTGTTCTTGTTATTCTTATTAGTATTAATGAAAGTGAATAAAACTCGATCACGTAAATAGTATACATGCTATTTAATTAGGGCAGAGAGAGTTGTATAATTATTATTTTTTAATTTAAAATATTTATTTTTTTCCAGGACAATTTAGATTAATAAAATATCTTTAGTTTTTAGAACATTGTTTAGTGTCATGTAAATTAATAAAAAAACAATTTTCCCATTAAAATTGCACTTCCTAATATTTATGTTAAAAATTAGATGAAAAAATAATAATGAGTGTGAATCACAAAAATAGTGACATGAGAAGAATAAAATTATGTTGGAAAGTTGAAAAAATAAACTATAGTTATGAATGTATAACAATAATATACTAAAAACACATCATTTTTAGAGTCATTATTTGGAGAGTAGGAAATGATTGCTCAATCAAGTAATCCATACCCCTCACGGATTTTTTAGAGGTTGAGACCGAAAAGATAGATCGATATAAATTGGGATCTGATCCAAAAAGATTGGGACTAAAGTAGCCTTTGGGACCAGTTCCGTTTCGGGCCGGTAGTTTCATTTGGTTCTTTAAATCGGGGGAAGAACTAGATTGGTCTTGGACCGATGGTTTTTTGTGAAAAGATTAGACCGGACTGAACCAGGACTAGTCTAACAATGTAACATTAAAATATAACTTTTACATAAATATTTTTATTCATTTAGCATGTTATTTTAATCGAAATACATTTATGTTGCATAAATAATTTATAAAAATGAACCAATTGTGGTAATTGAAGAAATTTGATTAAAAAACAATATTACTCCGTATATTTTTAAGTTGTCTAAAGTACTAAAACGTAACATTTTAAAAATTAGGTGCATGCTACATATATACCAAAATTTTTACACCAAAGATATGCACCAACATTTTGATGGTTCACACTGACACAAAGTATTGGTGTGTTAATAAAAAATTACACTGAAACAAAGTGTTTGTGCGTTAACAAAAATTAACATTACACAAATACAAAATATTAATGCATCTCTGTGTACAAAATGATGTACAAATTTTTAGGATATAAATAGCGTTTTCCTGAAAATTATACTCCCTCCGTCCCTAAATGGATTACAATTTTTTTCTCTCTCCTCTCGATAACTTTTGTCTGTTTATGCGATTTCATTAAGTATTTGATAAAATAAAATATTTTTGTCACCTCTTGTTTTGTAGAATTTTTGACGTAGTTTTTTAATATGTAATTTATATATCTTATTGATAAACCAATTTATAAATAAAATAAATTCAAAAAGTAGGAAATTTTATTCCGTAACCCGCAATTTGCAATCAAATTGGAGACGGAGAGAGTATAAAATAAAAACAGGACCGGTGAGGCGGTCTAAAAAAGCCTCCATTTTTTTGACTAATTCGAACCGATTCTCAAAAAAATACCGAACCAATCCCGTCAGTAACCCTCTGTGCGATCCTTTTGTTAGGGGCTGTTTGGCAACTTCTGAATGGGTAAGTGCTGAACCATTAAGTGCTGAACCAGTAAGAGGTCTGAACCATTAAGAGCTAGTATATTGTTTAACTATTCAGAGGTAAATGTCTGATCAATTCAGATAAGAGCTCTTAACCATTCAGACTCTGTATAATACTTAACCATTTAGAGCCAAATATATTAACCATTCAGACATTTGAACAATTAAGAGACTGAAACAAACAGTCTGAACCATTAAGTGCAGAAGACTGAAACAAACAGTCTGAAACAAACAGCCCCTTAATCTCTAACCTTTCGACTCATTCAAACGCGCAGTAATGGCGGCCACTTCCGTTGTTTTCAGCTCAGCAGCAGCGGCTGCACGTTCACTTTCGAATCTTCTTTTCGATCTCGACCCGACCTCCAGATCATTTAACCATCACCGGAACTTCTTGAAGCCTACACTTAGAGGATGCCGTCACGTCTCCTTAAGCGCATCTCGCAATGGCGGCGAAAAACAAGACGGCGACGGTTGTGGAGGCGAAGCGAAGAAGATTGAACCGATTCAGTTGGAAAAGCTTTTCGAAGAATATCCTTTTGAACTCAATTCCAAGGACCCGCCAAATCCCCTTCCAAGTACTACTCGTTTTGCTTTCTCGAATCAATTCATTGTTCATACATGTGATTTGGCTTTTCCAAAATCACAATGGTTGTTTAGTATTGAATGTCCTAGGGTTTTGCGATTGGATATTAATTTTGGTTAGTGGGAAATGTGAGAACTTCAGGGCCTTTGACATCTGCTGATTTGTCCAATATGGCTTCTCAAGGATCTCGTCTTCGTGTTGCTTATCAGGTGCTTCATTTTATTTTGTCTATTGAGAATTGGGCCAAATAAAAAATTCAATTATCGACATTGTTGCTGTAATTTTGAACATTGCTTGCTTCTATATCAGGGGGTGAGAGGTGCCTATAGTGAATCAGCTGCAGAGAAGGCGTATCCAAATTGCGAAGCAGTGCCTTGTGAACAATTTGACACTGCTTTTATTGTGAGATTGCTATTTTTCACAAGTGCAAAATCTTAGTTGTGTAATTCTGGTCAAAGAAAAATACAATTTAGATATGGGGATTTTACCTATGTAGTACTAAAACATAGTGAATTTTCCAATGCAGTAACATATGTTTTTATTTCTCAATGTAGTACCACTGTATAATGTCCACTTGATATTGTTCAAGTAAATAACCACTCCCACTAGACATTGTTCAAAGTAAATGTTCGTTGGACATTGTTCCTGGACATTATTCAAGTACTCCGGTACTATTTAGGGAATAAAAAGCCATAGGTACTACATTGGGAAAAGACATATGTTTTACTATTTAGTGCAAATTTCACTTTAGATATTTGACATACAATTTACTACTCCCTCCGTCCCTTAAAAAAGTTCCCAGTTTGACTTTTTGAGGATTTAAGAGGAGTGTATTTTGGTGTTGACTTTCCAAAAATGCCCTTTGATGTAATGAATAAAGTAGGATGTGATGGATAGATTAATAGAGAAAAAGTGTGATGTGATAGGTAGGTTAAGAATTAGTAGGGGTAAAAGTGACCTTTTAAAAGGAAAAGGGAAGTATTTTTTCGACGGATAAAAAAAGAAAGGGGAACTTTTTTGCAGGACGGAGGGAGTAAGTAATATTGAAGAATTTGGGAATATTACATGTAGGCTATATTGCTAAGATATATGTTTGATGCTGATTTTGCTGCTATTATGAAACCTAGCTTCCAATTAAAATGGGTAATAAAGTGATGAACCAGATTGGATGCTGGAGTATGAAATGCTCTAGATTAGTTAGATTTTTCAATGTGCTCAATTATCAAAGTTTATGTATAGCTGGTACAGTGGCTGCAAATTGTCTCTGAATCATATAGAAATGCAGTGTTTCTTGGACAACCTTTAATGCCTGGATTCCAATAGGTGATTTCTGAGAGTTTCTGTAGATATGATACCCTCTTTAAGATCAGCGAAAGCCTTATAAAAATTATTAAGCTAAATTGCCTGCACCGCCCCTTTGATTCCCAATTATTCATATCCACATATTTGTCTATATCAATGTATGCATGTCGCCTTGATTCTTATTGAAACTCATATAATCACCCACACTGCCTAAGTGTTTCATGCAGCCATTTTTTATCAATTCATCTATAACTTTATAGAAAATATGGAACCAGACCTATTTTTTCCAACCCAAAAAGCCAAACACAACAAGAATGTTTGAAATACAGCATCTCAAGTTGTAAGATTTATTAACATGAGAACTTTGTTCTCATTCCTGAAAGTTGTCATGTGCTTTTGGAATTTCTTGTGACTAAACTAACATACCAAACACTATAGGAGGCTGTGGAAAAACTTTAATTTCATTTCCCTATCATATTGACAGGCTGTTGAAAGTTGGCTTGTTGATAGAGCGGTCTTGCCAATTGAAAATTCTCTAGGGGGAAGTATCCATAGGAATTATGACCTTTTACTTCGTCATCATTTGCATATTGTTGGAGAAGTAAAACTTGCAATACAACACTGCTTACTAGCTAGTCCTGGTGTGAAAGTCAAAGATCTTAGACGAGTTCTAAGTCATCCTCAGGCATGTCATAGTACTTAATTCATTTGTTTTGTTGATGTGCATCTTTTTTGAATCGGACAATCATGACTAGTCAGGCTCTTGCACAATGTGAGAACACTCTTACAGAGCTTGGGTTGGTCAGAGAAGCTGTGGATGATACTGCTGGGGCAGCAAAGGTAGTTCAAAGTTTTACTAAAATTGCTTCACTTTGTTCTGTAGTACGGAGTATTTATTTTGAGAACATGATCTAATTGAAGTGGTCTTGTCCTTGGGGTAAATTTTATAGGCTGTGTTTGGTAGGGGATCAGATATAGGAGGGGAACTGGGAAGTAGGTAGGTGGGAAAAGGAAAGAAGAGAAATATGTAGAAAATAGAGATGGAAATTGTTTGGTTGAAATGAAGTAGTGGGGAAAGCTGAGGGAATATCTGGATTAAAGTGGTTTGATTTATTTAAACACAGAAAAAAATATTTTTTATACTAAAAGTGCATTTCCATATTTAAAAAAGAGTGCATTTCTTTCACTACTTTCGAGTAGTGGTAAGGTCTTCTTAGTGGGATTCTAATGGGTTGTTGATGCTGTTGTAGTAAAAGTGCATTTCCTCCCAATTTCTCTCCATTTGTGAGGGGAAATCTCCACTCTCCCCCCCCCCAAAGGCCAATGCATTGCTTCAAAAGCTGTGTTATGTCTTCCCCTCCCTTCCACTCTATTTCCACCATTCCGAACACATGCTTAGGTACCTTGTTTGGTTGCTAACTTGGTTTCTCTTTTGTTGGCATTTTCTGTTGTAGTATGTTGCTTCCCACAAACTAAAAGATGCTGGGGCAGTTGCTAGCCTCACTGCTGCTAGAATATATGGACTGGATGTACTCCAACACAATATACAGGTTGCTTTGAAAATGATGTTGTGAATATACTATTTTGGCCTTGCATGTTTTTCCCGTGCTCATGGTTACACACTGCANACTCTATTTCCACCATTCCGAACACATGCTTAGGTACCTTGTTTGGTTGCTAACTTGGTTTCTCTTTTGTTGGCATTTTCTGTTGTAGTATGTTGCTTCCCACAAACTAAAAGATGCTGGGGCAGTTGCTAGCCTCACTGCTGCTAGAATATATGGACTGGATGTACTCCAACACAATATACAGGTTGCTTTGAAAATGATGTTGTGAATATACTATTTTGGCCTTGCATGTTTTTCCCGTGCTCATGGTTACACACTGCATTATATTCTAGGATGATTCCGATAATGTTACTCGATTCCTAATGCTGGCTAGAGAACCCATAATTCCTGGAATCAATAAACCATTCAAGGTTAGCTATCAATTTACTGCTGAAAAGTGAAAAGGGAAAAACAATCTGTCATAGTATTTTTTCCTTCTGTCTGGAATTTCAATCTAATGTATATCACCCTATTCTAGACAAGTATAGTGTTTTCCCTTGAGGAAGGTCCTGGTTTTCTTTTTAAAGCACTTGCTGTTTTTGCTATGAGGAATATCAACCTTACAAAGGTGAGTTTTAAGTGTTAATGAAATGGAGTTTAAGCCAGTCAAGACACTATCTACTCTTACTGATCAACTTTGTTTTCTGTTCTAGATTGAAAGTCGTCCCTTGCAGAAACAGGCTTTGCAAATAATTGACTGTAGTACCGATGGATTCCCTAAGTATATTCAATGCTCTACTTGTACTCTACAATTGCATATGTTACCTGTCTAGATAAGTAGATTATCCATTCATGGTGTAATTATAATTTTGACTGTGTATGATATTCCTTCGAATGTTAATGCAGATATTTCCCATATCTTTTTTATGTTGATTTTGAAGCGTCAATGGCCGAAGAAAGATCCCAAAATGCTTTAGGACATCTAAAGGTTCTGCTTAGTAAAACTTCATCTTTTCTTTTTAGCACTCCAACATTACTTTGATAAAAGTGCATATCCCAGGAATTTGCTACATTTTTGAGAGTCTTGGGGAGTTATCCAGCAGACAGTGGCATGCCTTGACATTTGAACGCGGTTAGATTTTATCTCTGATCTTTGGCAGTTGTTTTTTATCTGAGTTATGAATTTATCATTGCTTGTTGTTCCTGATACTCTTTTATGGAGATTGGAATAACAGATGATTCACTAAATAAGTAAATATCATTTAACCCTCAAGTTAAATTTTATTAGGGTCTGTGTGTGATTTAGGATTTTGAAGTGTTTTGGAGGGGATGTAACAGCAGGAGTTAATTTTAATTTTAAATCAAGACCCAAGAGTAGCATTTATAATTCAAATTTTGTAGTAATTAATTAACGAGTGTAAGACTAGGACATTGGAACCATAGTTCTAAAAACCAAACCGGCTGGTTCGACCTGGGAACCGGTGAGGTAGTTGCCAGACTGCTTCGGTAGGGAGTGTTAGACCAGAGCTTGCATCGAACTGGTCCGAATTGGGTTCAGACCAACATTGCACCGGTACGCGAACGAGTCATTTTTTTAATTAATGTAAAGGATAGGATTCAAACCTTTAACCTTTGACAGAATTGATAGTAATACGTAGTACATATCACGAAAATATTTTGTTTGAATATTTTTAGAAAATATTGGGAAAAATATTTGAACAAATAAATATAAAGATGTGGGAGAGATATTCTTTTCTAGACAAATTCAGTTAAGTCCAGAATCCCTTAGGTGACCCTTAAAAACAGTGGGATAAGGACACACGCACACACAAATACAGGGCAACTCCCAGTCCCCCATTGATGTAAAAAACATGCCCAGTTTTTCAGTTTCTAGTATCTTGTCCTTGTTTGATACAGACTTTGTAAACATTTACCATGCAGGGAAGCTCTGAACCATTTGCGCTTCGTTAAAGGAAAAAAGTGGCAGTTTTTTGTCACTTCAGACATTCGGCTGAGTTAAAGCTATAGATTATCAAGGAAAGGAAATGCACATTTTGACCTCTTTTTCATAAAAGTTTAGGCTTTTTTTTCATGGGGACAAAATAATTTATTTTTTCGGTTGGAAAAAGGTGTACTGCGTAATTGTCTTTGTAGTAGGCTAGTAGTTCTATACTACTCTTTTGTTTTAGTCAAAGGCCAATTCTCATGTGCTTTAGGAGTTTTTGGTAATCTGACATTTTGACATAAATAATTCTCTAATTTATTTATGAAGTTTTCATTTGAAGCTCTAGCACAAAGAAAACTATGCTTTAATGTGGTCATGCAAGATACATACCACAGTGCAAAGAATAAAAAAACATAAACGTATTTAGTGACAAAAAAAAAACATCACACACATGCCGATGACCGCACCCTTAGATCTCAGGGATGAGTGGGGTGGGTAGGGACAAGAGAGAGGAGAAGAAATTATAGGAGTCTGTCTTATGCATATTCTGGATTCATTGCCAATGCCTCCTGGTAAATCATGTCTTTAATCTGCTCTTCCCCGCATGCCTTTTGCTCAAAATCTGCAAACTGAACCCGGCAGACCGGTTCATCTGATACATCGTGGAATTGGGCAAGGTAAGGGTGAGCTAGGGCTTCCTCAACTGTGATTCTTTTTGAGGGGTTGAATGTTAACATCTTCTCCACAAGATCAATGGCCAAAGGATGAACATGTGGGAAAACTCTTGCTAGCTGCTGGCTTGGATGACAGGGAAGTTGTCTGATATATCTTTTTGCGCTTTCATTCTGAATATACCCAATATCAGAATCGCTTGGCGTGCCGAGAAGCTATCAATACAAAAAATGAAAGTTCCAGTAAGTGTTGGATAGTCTTATTATCTCGCGAGAAATGCGCAGGTACATCATGCATATAATATTCTTTTGAGTTGAAAATACTAGATTACATCATTTTTTTGAATATTTTACCTCAGTTATTAAGCGCAGTTGATGGACATGATCTTTTCCTTGAAACAATGGTTTTCTGTTCATAAGCTCCATGAAGATGCAACCGACAGACCATACATCAATAGCTGCAGTGTAATCCGAAGTGTTCAAAAGCAGCTCGGGCGCCCGGTACCATCTGGTAACCACATACTCGGTCATGAACGCATTATCCAAGTTTGTCCGGGCTAGACCGAAGTCACATATCTTGAGATCACAGTTTGCATTTAGCAACAAGTTGCTCGGCTTCAAGTCCCGGTGAATGACGTTTGCTGAATGTATGTATTTTAGCCCGCGAAGGACCTGATACATAAAATACTGCACTCACACCAACACAGGTAAAAACTAATCAGAGCTCTGATTCTACTAACAAGTTCTTCAAGAACTAAAAGTGAATCAAATGTGATCCTTTTTTTACCTGACAATGCTCTTCGGATAGACTCTGATGGGATCGGATTATCTGGTGAAGATCCGTGTCCATGAGCTCCTCCACAATGTAGACATCATTGAATTCCCTTCTCAATGGTGGAGGAATTACATCTCTTAGAGCTATCACCTGAGGAATGGCAAGCTTTTTATGAGTTATAAGAAGGAAGACATGGAGCTATTGATGTGCAATAATTTTTGCCGAGGAACCAACTCAATCAAAAGATTAAGATTGTGGTTGTCGGTCCAAGAAAGGTCCTTATATTCTAACTTGCTCCCTCATGTGTAGCCGTGGTTGCTTTGAGTTTGCACGTGAAACCTTAATTTTTTTAATAAAAAAAACTGGGTGGCGGTGAGGTCGAGTTCGTGACATCTTAGCTAACAAGGCTATGAAAAGAACTCCACCGAAAATTCAAGCTTGTTATAAGTTCAGGTAAAGTTCTTACATTCTATAGTGACAATTTGCCTTATTCATACTCACATTTTCGTGATCAAAATGGCGAAGAAGCTTGATCTCGCGGAGGGTTCTCTTGGCGTCCATGCAATTGTCGAAAGCGTCCGAGATCTTTTTAATCGCAACCATCTCGTTCGTGTCCGCGTTCAACATAGAGCTTCAAGTACACATCCAAAAACGAAAAATAAATTCAAAATGAAACATAATTTTTACCCCTATGATTCCCAAAATGACAGAGGTTGTCAATTTATAAATTACCAGACTATCCCGTAGGCGCCGCGCCCGATTGGCGTAATGGGAGGGGTGTACTTAGCGGGGACCTCGAACTGGTTCCCGAAGATGTTATACTTAACGTATTGCCCGCCGTGTGTTGGCACCGCCGGATACTCGCCGCCGGCAACCATGATGACGTCACTCGTTTGTTGGATATCAGACAAACAAATAAGGTAAGAGAATGCAGGTGATGGACGATGTCTTTATGCATGTTGTTATATATAGTAGTGTACCATAATAGTCCATATGTGGAAGATAATGTCCTGCAGATAGAAAGTCAATAAGGTCGTCTTCCTGGCAAGAGAAAGGAAAGAGATTAAATAAACGCGTCGTTGACTGGGCCCAAATGAAGTTGTCAAATTTGATTTTACTTATGCTCTGTAATTTTTTTAGTGTATTATTTTCTCTCTTCGTGTCATATTAGATTCTTCTTACTCCGTATTTCATATTTTTTTACCGGTGAGAGTGTACATATGTCAATTTACTAATTTACTTAAACTAATACGGAATAATATAAATTAATGTTAAAATGCTTTTAAAATATTTGACTTTTAATTATTAAATTTAAAATACATAAAATAATATAATATGCAAACATTGGATTAACACGAAAACAAAATGGTAAGATTTCATCGACCTAAATGAAAAATATACTACTAGATAAAAAAAATCAGCCCAAAATATTTTACAAAAAAAATAATCAAAACCAACAATAATAGAAAAAATATGATTATAATATTAAATGGGGTGTTCTATATATGTCTAAATTGGAGATGTAATGTTTAAGGAATGATTTTGGCCCCGTTTTGTTCAACTTATTTTTTCTGCTTTTTTCTTATTCTTATTAAAATCAGATCTAATCAGATCAGATCAGATCCAATTAGATCAGATCAGATCCAATCAGATCAGATCCAACCAGATCAGATCTAATCTAATCAAGAATTATTATTATTATTATTATTATTATTATTAGGAATTATTATTATTATTATTATTATTATTATTATCATCATTATCATTATCATTATCGTTATTAGTCCATACTTTTTAAATTACATATCTTTTACTTGTTTTACTTGATACGATTCTTTCAAAAAATAAATTTAATTTCTCTTGAAAAAGTATAAGAAGAAAGAAAATTAAACTTTTGTGCGATTATAATATATGTAGAGAAAAATAAAATGATATGAAGCACAATTTTTTTTCTTAAAAATGAAAAGAATAAACTTTAGAAACAATTTAAATAGAAAATTGAGAAAGTAATACATTTTTATTGCTACCTGTAATTTAAGTTTCTAAAGTTTTGATCTCTTACTACATCGAGTTGATCAACTTTGATCATGATTTAAATAACATTAACATTTGATATTCATATACGGAGTATATTTTAGTGTAACTGAAATAACTATTATATCTATAGTGTTATATTAATCATAAAAAAAGTTTCGTAGTACAAAGCACACGCCGAATTGAATTTTCGAAAAGACTAAATTAAGAATAAATTATGGAGAAAATATTCGAGTAGAATTCAAATTAAACAAATGGATACAGTGCAAATAAAAAATAATCATAAAATAAAAAATATTATTAAATTATAATATGAATGATTATATGAATTAACTAATTTTATTTTATTAAAAAATAATCATAAAATAAAAAATATTGATTATATTATAATATAAATTATCATTAAAATTTTCAAAAGTTATTATAAAGTCAGATCAAATTATTGATTTGATTTTTAAATCAAATCATAATTACTTAGATCTGATCAGATTCAATCGGATCAGATCAGATCCAATCAGATCAGATCCAATCTGATCAGATCAGAACTACAAAAAATCAGATCATATCAAAAAAAATAGGTTGAACGGAACGATGCCTTTATCATTGTTAACCTCAACAAATGGCCCACAAATCATTTCATACTTGTTTGTACAATTAGTTGTATCATGCACAATGAAGTCACCAAATATAAAATAATCTTCCTTCATTTGCTTGTCCTTCCAAAAAAACCAATGAACCTTCAAAGTCAACCTCAAAAGCAAAGAAAAAAATCATCCCCATTTCTTTGGTGTTGCCTAAAATACTTAACAAGAGTATTAGCATATGTACCATCAAAACACCTTTTAGCCTCTCTTGCCAAATTGTTATAAACATCTTTCAATGAAAAACCAATCGCATGTGACCCCCCAGCTTCTGCCCTCAAACAACGAAATGCATCAGCAACTTTAAAGCCTTGTTGTTTTAAAAGATTATGATATGACAGTTGGCCTTGAGAAAGATCTATATGTGATCTTACATGGTGAACCAATGAAGGGAATAAGGAATGATTGTGTTCCATCAAATTTCTGACTACAACCCAATCACCATTACCCTTCAATTCAAAGTAAACTTTAGCTTGACAATCACTCCATCAACTTTGGTGTATTTTTTACCAATAGCACCTCTATTTTTTACTTTCAAATTCTCTCCCGCTGATACTCAAACCATTGTGACTTTTCCTTAAAGTTGAATAACGAATAACAAATCCATTCTTAAAATGCATATTCATTATAAACATCAAATGCCTCTTTCTTTGAATGTACTTTTTTGCCAATTAATTTTGATGTTTCAGCTTCTTGAGCAAGAACGGGAGAATCTATCACGTCATCATTAGATAACACTAGAGATGTAGTTTAAAAATAAGGTACATTATTTAGAGCTACAAAAATTAAAAGAGTCTCAAATAAGAATAGAGGGAAAAAGTTTCAAGTACAACAATAGAGAATTCATTTACAAAGTTGAAAAGAGTATACAAAGTTAAGAAAAAATTACGAGAAGGGGTTGGGAAGTTTACAATTTCTCCACAACTCTCAATTGCTTCTATTAATTGCCCTTCATATATATGAAAATTTGAAAAATAAAAGTTGTGAAAAAAAATCTGTTGAACAATACTAAATTCTAGTATGAAGAAGATGTATACAATTCCTTAGAAACACTGTTAATTTTGTTAATTAATGCCCAAAAAAAGTGCAAATAATAGTATCACCTCGAGATTCAAATTGAGGAATTTGTAGCTCAAAATTACCAAGAAGATGAATATCTTGTTCCATTGCCCCTCCTCGGTAAATTTAAGATGAAAAGTATGAAGATTAGTACAATAAATGATGTTCAGAATATGAGTTTGAACTTTCGATCCAATTTCTGATATAGATTACAATTGGAAGAGACTGGAGAGAGCGGCAAAAGATACAGGGAAGAGTGGCGGGAGATTTTTTAAAAAGAGGCAGAAGAGGATGAAGAAAGATATGGAAGAGAACGGCGGAAGAGAATGAAGAAAGAGGCGGAAGAGTATGAAAAGAGGTAGAAGAGTGTACAAAAATTACAAAAATATGAGACTGTACCTAGAGCAAGGTATAGCTGGTTGTATAATATAATTTGCGACAAACCTAAACAACGTCATTGGGTTTTTTTTCCAGGAAACCAGCGCATCTTCTTATTCGTTCTGCCAACCAGGCTGCGAAAAGACTAGGGGGCACAACCGGCACATCCCGCCCCTACCATCCGCGAACGTAGTACCCTAATTGCACTTCGCTGGAAATTCACCGGGGGAACTTGCCCAGGTAGCCTCCCTCCTCTGCCCCTGGTCATTATACTCCTATGTGGTATTAGAAGACTCAGTACTCCTATATAAGTATTTTCATATTTTTAACTCATTTTTATTATGAATATTTCTTAACTTTAATAGTGTATATCAACTTTAAAAATGCTAAAAACTATCATTAGATCATATTTTCAAAATGCTAGCCTCTAAGAATATTGCTAAATGGGGTCTACATCTATTCATCTTAAGCTCCCTAATACTCTATTGGTTATCTACCACGACCATTTTAAATCAAGCGACATACGTGTGAAATGAAATTATTTTTAATTCTATGAATAATATTATTTTTTTCCCCACATTAAAATGACTCACCCCCTCCCCTCCCCCTCCCCCTCCCCCTCCCCCATGCATTGATTCAAAAAACGATTCTCTCCTATATTTTTAAACATATAAATTATAATACTACTTACATCACAGTGTATTCGTCTAGTTAGACTTTTTGAAATTTTTTTAGAAGTTTCAATGATAAAATCATAAATCTTCATTACTTCCTAAGGATTGTATTTTTAATATTATATATAATCTCCTTCTAATTAAATCTATGAATAGACATAAAGTCAATGAGTAAGCACTTTTTCGAAGCTAGTATCTCTGTCTCTGAGTATTTGTTTAGTTTTGACTTTTTTCCGTCAATTATTTTCAACCTGACCAATAGTTAAATAAAATATATACCCCGGAGTAGTGTATATTAATTAGATAAAATAATATTTTAAAATATGTTATATAATAAATCTAATTAAATAATTTTTGTATCAGTATCTAATATTATTTTTATTTAATTTAAAGTTAAAATTTATCAACTTTGATTAAAAAAATTGAATATGGACAAATACTCAAAAAAGAATGAAGTAGTTTGCACACGGTAAAAAGACTCTTAGAAAATATTCAAGTCCTCCCAAGAAAGAAAGAAAGGAGGAAGAAGAACAAGTGCTAATGTATTGATGTACCCCTTCCCATCTCCCAAGATTATTCCATCATCATTCATCACAAAGACGCCCTCAATACGGCAACGAGACTAGCAAGCTGCTCTCTCCGTCCTATAATGTTCTTCCCAGTTCATTTTACGAAGTATGATCGACTTTATTTTCAATTCAATTTATTTGATTGTAGGTGTAAAATTAAAAAATAAAATTTATATATTTAAAAACTACATCAAAAGTTCTACAAAACAAGTGGTGACAAGATTATATTATTTTATCAAATACCTAATGAAAATAGGTAAAGAAAGTTATTAAAGTTTGACCGTGTAAAAAGTGAGTGGGAAAAACATTATAGGACGGATGGAGTAAAATAAAGCATAGTTGTACCCCAGTTTGGACCTGTTTGAAAATAACGTTAGAGATTAACATTTACATTTTGGATAAAATTTCAACGATGCAGTTTCATTTGAAAAGGCTAACACTAAACGCTGCTCGTAGATATCTTATTCAAAATGCAACCGTTAATCTCTAACATTATGCTCAAACAGGTCCTTTATATACCAAACCTTTACATCATTTACACTAATACAAAGTATTAGAAAAATTTCATAATGACATTTTATATCACTATAACCCGTAAAAATGTCACTGAAAAATTTCAGGCTACAAAGTGGTGTACACCACGCTAAACCAGGTGATGGCCGGCTGACCTGCTACAGACTTGGACCCCAAGATATTGAATATCTAATCTATCCTCAAATTTCCCATTAATTTGATTTTCATCCCCACCGATAATAATCTTTAATTATTCTCTCCCTTAAATATGTGACCGCACTTCAATTCCTTCCCAGCACCATCTATAACTGATTCCTAGTTAATTACCATTTTCAATTTTTTTTTTCTTTCATACCCCCTGCAAGTGAAAAAGAAAAGAAAGAAAAATCAAAAGCCCATAAATGGAATATTACGGGAGGAGAGAAGGAATAAAGGGGAAGAAGAAGGAGTGGTCGGCGCCGCCGAGAAGGGGGCAGATCAAGCTCGGGATAATAAAGTCACTGGTGAAATCAGCTTCCGAATTCATCGCCGTCGGGAGCTCGAAGAAGAAGAAGAAGAAGGGAGCGGTTTCCGGCGGTGGTTCCAGCAGCCAGACTTCTCTGGCGGCCTTCACGCCGATTCATACCCCGAGCGGATATGATTCCGGCATTGATTCTGATCCTGACTCAGCTTTAACCACAAAGTTATGATCCACGAGAATATGTTATACATGTAAATAAGGTTTTTTACTTCTTTTTTTTTTTAAGATCAAAGTGAATTTTGAATTTTCTTCAAAAAAAAAAATGAATTTTGAAATTTGAATTAGTGGTCTCTATGTATTTAATTAAGCATTAATTAGTTTTTGAATAAAGCTATTTATCACCAAGGTTCAAGTGACATTAGATCTCAATGTCATGGGATGACCTGGGAGCGCTCCGGTGCCTTGTTCGTAAAATTGACGGTTTCTATCCCTAACCTCCCCGGTAAACCCCCACCCCGGCCCCGACACGAACACACCCCCCACCTCCTTCAATTACACCCACAAGTTGATTTTGACTTTGGAGTCAAATTTTTGAAAGTCTAAATTATGTATAAGGACCATTTTTGGAAATAACAATTTTTGTAAGAATAACTTAAATAAAAAATATTTTACATGGACTAATAACAAAACTCGCCTAGTTTACATGGACTAAGAACATATTTAATCCAAAATTTAAATAAATCTCAGCAAATGATTCGGTATCATTGTAATCCAATATGGTATCTTCCTAGTTCACCTATTTTTTTGGAAAATGATATTTGTACGTCAAAAATTGTACCTCATTGGCCCGCTTTCTATTCCGAAGGCATGCATCAGCATTTTGTGCTAGTGTGATACTAGTTTGATACTTTACAATGACACAAAATGTTAATGTAATTTTTTTATTCAACTAACATTTTATGCTAGTGTGAATCGTTAAAATACCGATATACTACCTCTGTCCCAGAGTATTTGTCCACTTTTATTTTTACACACCATCTGATACACTTCTTTAATCCATTTTATCTTGTAATTTGTATATTAACAAATTATAGAAATTATATGTTAAGACAAATCAAACAAGATCACACATGACTATATTTAGGCTTACACATTGAGATAATTTGATGAGTCAAAGTACTTAGATGAACAGTTTCAAAAGTCAAAACTGGACGAATACTCCGGAACGGATGGGAGTATCTTTTTTGGTATAATTTAGGGTACACTTCTTGGTGTACCCCTAGCTTGGCTTTTTTTTTTTTGCCACACCAAAGTGGTACAAGTACGTGGAAGGCTAGAAACTAGGAAGATTCTCATTACCTTACTCCTTTGGTCCTTCCATTCCATAGAGTTCTTTACATTACTCTTTTTTAGACGTTTAAAAACATTATTTACTTTTTTTTCCTTCACTATCAACAATTATCTCTACTTTAAATAAATTTTAACTATATTTTTCAATTATTTTTATATATTACCTCCGTCCCAGATTATTTGTCCACTTTCATTTTTACACACCATCCAATACACTTTTTTATTCCATTTTATCTTGTAATTTGTATATTAAAAATTATAAAAATTATATATTAATAATCTATATGTTAAGATAAATCAAACAAGATCACACATGACTATATTTAGGCTTAGACATTGAGAGAATTTGATGAGTCAAAGTACTTAGATAAATAGTTCCAAAAATCAAAACTGGACGAATACTCAAGGACGGAGGGAGTATTATGTAAAATAAAATCAAAATGTCAACAATTTTATGAACAGGGCGAATACTCCGTATAATAATACTCCGTACTCAATTCAGCTCCTCCACCTAAAGATGGACCCAATTCCTCCGTACTCATCAACGAAATCTGTCCATCCATTTTCTAAATGGGCTTACATAAATATCTTCATCACAAATAATACTCCTTCCATCTTAAATTATTTGTTCTAAATTCTAATTACTGTTTTGAACTTTTGAAAAGTTTTTGCTTATCTATGAATTTTCATTAATTAATCATTTTATAAAATAAATTAAAGACATCACTATTTTTTGTAGAACTTTTGATATAATTTTTAAAAGCAGAATAATATATAAGTTATACTTGCACTTTTTGCTTCTATAAATTTTGTAAAATAAAATAATTTTAAAAGAGATAAAGTTCTGATCATTATTCAAAAGATGACAAATAATTTGACATAGAGCTTGTTTGAGAATAGCGTTAGTGTTTTAAAAACACTATCTACGGGCAGGGTTTAGCTTTAGCATTTTTCAAAGTAATCTGCACCGTTAAAATTTTATCCAAAACGCTAACGCTAATTTCTAGCGTCATTCCCAAACAGACCCATAGAGAGAGTAGTGTACGTTCAATGAGATTAGTACTCCGTATATACTTACTTAGAAAGTCTTTCCGTCGGGTTCATTTTTTGAATTAAATGTTTAATCAACAATATTTCATAACATAAAATAAAAAAATATATAAAAAATACAATAATATTTTAAAAGTTTTTTTGATACGAATATTATGGCAATTTTTATATTTTAATTGAGCATGGGGTATTTTTTTTTATATAGCCAAGCTATCTAAAAATATACAATTAATCAAACATTTGGCAACAAAGCCAAACAAACACCAAAAAAATTGGAGGGAGTATGTAACTTTTTAGGGTAATGCTATTTGTATCCTACCATTTTTACCCCATTTTGTACACTGAAGGGATGCACCAAGATTTTGGTTGGTGTAATGCTAATTTTTGTTAATGCACCAGCACTTTGTATCAGTGTAAATTTTTGTTAACGCACCAACACTTTATGTTAGTGTGAACCATCAAAATGTTGGTGCATATTTTTAGTGTACAAATAGATTACATGTAGCATGCTCCAACTTTTAAATATGTATATAATCAATTTACAATATGTACTATATGCCCCCCCCCCTCTCTCTCTCTCTCACACACACCACATAGTTAAAATTTACAAATTACAATATGTATACACTCAAATTAATATATTGGAATTAAACATTATCGTTAAATAATTTTTTCATAACTTTTAGGAAAAATCATTCAGAATACTTCTAAAGTTACCCAATGTTTCAAAAATAATATCACATTTCATTGTGATGCATAATAATCTCAACTTTAATGAAATTTGCGAGTTTTGGGTTGTCGTTAAGTGGCTAATGACGGGTTTACGAGAACGGCCTGTTTTGCGCAACAAAATGAAAGTTGGGATAATGTTTTATGAATTTTTGTTTTTTAATTTTTTTTTTGAAAATCGAATTTTTAAATTTACTTTCTACATCCATCATTTGTTTTTATTTTTTATAGATCAATCTTACTTTTCGAAAAATAAAAATAATAGATATAAAAAATAACAAAAATGAGAAAAATAACTAAAACAATTCAAAACTAATGAAATAAATAAAGTAATCAATAGAAACTTACTTGAAACTGGTAAGAAATAAAATATAATATACGGAGTGGTGGGTTTTAATATTTTATGCACTATACAAAGTATTAATGTACCACAGCTTCTTCTTTTTTTTGGAAAAAGCATGTAGAATAATTCCAATTTTACCGACCGACCTATTTTTTTAAAAAAAATAAGTAGTACATTAAGACTCTGTATAGTGCGTAAAATCTTAAAACCCACTACTCCATATATATTTATTGTTATGGATGGTAGAGTAGGATATTTAGTTATATATTTATTAGTTATTAATTAATTAGTAGTAGTATTTATAATTATTATTATTATTATTATTATTATTATTATTATTATTATTATTATTATTATTATTATTATTATTATTATTATTATATTGTAATATAGGTTTTATTAGGTGAGCGGAATTATAAGCTCCTTCGAGAGCTTATTTTCGGTTCTTTACCTCGATGCATTTGTTGAACCGACAGGCTAGAAATTAGATGGACTAGGGTTTTCATTGATTCCTTATAAATAGATATGTATGTAATCCCTTTAGAATAATCAATCAATGAACAAATCAAAACCCTATTTCCTTCTCCTCTCTCGGTTCACCGATTCTCTTCGTCCCAATTCTTCTTCTTCTTTCTCGTCCCATATTCTCAAGAGCTTGAAGACGCTCTAAGTCTTCCCTATCCTATACGAGTTCGTATCAATATTATTTCTTACGAGTTTCGGTTTAATTTGTGTTGATTGCCTTATTTATTTCATTAATTTTTTTTTGGTTTTAGTTATTTTTCTCATTTTTTATATCTATTTTTTTTATTTTTTCTAAGGTAAGACCAATCTTTAAAAAATAAAAAGAAATGGATGTAGAAAGTAATTTTAAAAATTCAAATGAAAATTTCAAAAAAAATAAATTGCAACAACCCAATAGAATCTCACAAAAGCAGGGTCTGAGAAGAGTGTGTGTACGCAGACCTTAACCCCCCTAAAAGTAGAGAGGCAGTTTCAAAAAAATTTTAAAATACAAGAATTCATCAAAAATAATTCGAACCTTCATTTTGTTGCGTAAAACATGTATTTCTGTTAACCTGTCATTAGCAACTTAATGGCGACCCAAAACTCGTAAATTTCAGTAAAGTTGAGATTATTATGTATCACAGTGAAATACTTCCTCCGTCCCACTGTCTTTGTCCACTTACCTTTTGGCACACCATCCAATGCACTTCTTTAATCCATTTTATCTTGTAATTTGTATATTAAAAAATTATAGAAATTATATATTAATAATCTATATGTTAAGACGAATCAAACACGATCACACATGACTATTTTTAGGCTTACACATTGAGAGAATTTGATGAGTCAAAGTGCTTAGATGAACAGTTCCAAAAGTCAAATGTGGACAAACACAGTGGGACGGAGGTAGTATGAGATTATTTTTGAAAGATCAAATAAAGTTGATATTGTTTTGGATAATTTTTCCTAACTTTTAAATTAAACATTGAATAAATTGTCCAATCAAGGCCAAAAGTACTCAATACGTAATACTCCCTTCGTTCCATAATCTTCTTCTTCTTTGTTTTTCACGATCTCCAATATATTACTTTGTTCATTAGTATCTCTACTCATATATAATTTTATATTGTAAAAGTATGATATTTTAAAATTTTATTTCAAAATGAATCTATTAATTTTAAATTAATATCACGACATTATTTTTCATATTTTACTATTAAATTTAAAAAATTTTGACCAATGAAACAAACTGGAAGATAATTCTGAGACAAATGATCTACCCCCAAAGATATCAAACTTCAAAGTCAAAATAAACTTAGGGAGTGCAATTGAAGAAGGTGGGCGGTGCGTTCGAGTTGGAGCGGGTGAGGGCTTTACTAAGAGGGGTTAAAGAGGTAAGAACCGTCAATTTTACAAACGAGCACCCGGTCGCCAATGTGAACCGGTCCCATCAAACTATTGGAAGTGTGAAAATTAGAGGCGAGGTTTCTAAATTAATTGCATTTATAGTCCCTCTCCTGAGTCCTGACCCTATAAATTTGTGCCGTCTCCCCCTCACTCGGCCACTCACACTACTCCGCTGAACCGGACCGGAGCAAATCTAGGAAGAAAGCAGAGAAATGGAAGAAGTCATGTTGAGGAGATCGAACCGGACGATCCCAGGAAGAAGGGGCCAAATCAAGGCCCGGATTCTCCGGAAGTTCGTTAGATCGGCTTATGAGTTGGTCCCATTTCCCGGCCGTTCGAAGAAGAAGGCGACCGCTTGATCCGGTTCACTTAGCCCGGTTTCTTGTGCGACCCCGACCCGAACCTCCAGCGGTTTCGACTCTGCAATTGATTCAGATTGTTCCTAGCTTTGTGTTCATCTAGATTAGATAATGGAAGTTGTTTTCCTTTCTTTTTTTGATGTTTTTTAAGTTTTGCTTTTTGATGGGTATTTCTGGAATTTGGTGAGGAAATCCTCCCATGTGGATGAGTCTCATCCCATGGATCCATTCAGAATCGGTCAGACGATTACTCCGTATTTAATAGGAGATAAATTGAGCGATAATCACATGGTGTTCGACAAAGGTGAAGTGTACACTTGATATTTGAAAATGTCAGCTTAGTATAGTTGTTCTATGAAATCGAACTCGAGTTTATCTTATTTGGCACAAATGGCTTATCAGGCTTAACATGCTTAGTATAGTACTTTGAATGGAATTGACCCTATATGTGATCTTGTTTTTTTTTGAAACATGTGATCTTGTTTTCAATTAAGTTAGTATTTTAAATTATTTATACTTTATGTTCTCAAAAATACTTTCTCTTTTATTTTTTTATTTCCAACAAAATGCTTTCACTTTTTAATAAAAAAATTACTTTTACCCTTACTTTTTCATACCCTACCTATCAGATCATACTTTTTCTCTAATAATATATCTATCACATCTTACTTTTACCTATCATATCAAAAGCAAAATTGGAAATCAACTACAATTTAACACTTCTTTATTTTTACATTTGATCAAACTAGGAATTCTTTTTGAGAACCGATGGAGTAGTATTTTTCTTAATAAGATACATTAATTTTGAAATACTAAAAATAAATCATTATATAATTCCTTCATAACCTTAAAATTATCGTCAAAGAGATTCATATATTCTCTTACCTAGGATTGGACTTAATATGTATGGGTTCCTGTATGGTATTGAAATTCTCGGTCTTCACTCTAAATGGCAATTAAAGTATGAAATATTTACGTTAAATAACACTCAAACTTAAATCATTTTCCTAAATAGCAATTAAATTGTTTTATTCCCTAAATAGCACTTAATAATGTCTATAATAACCAGTAATAACGAATATTTACTTGAATAATGACTAATGAATAATGACTAAAAGTGCTATATTGGGAAAAAAAGTACATATGATGCTATTTAGAAAAAATCATTATGTTTTAGTGCTACTTAAATAAATTTCTCGTAAAGTATATGTCATCCATAGAAAACTTGCCCCACATTTCATTTCAATAATTCTAAGATGAATCGGGTAAATTCTACCCGTGGTATTTGAACTTTGGTTATTTTTTAATTAAGTATTTAAAATTGATTTTCTATTAAGAAAATAGATAAACTTACCAAATCTTTCATGAAAATGATTTTACTCCCTACGTCTTATATCTTTTTTCTCGTTTTAACTTTTGTGGTAAACGTTTTTAAACTTGACAAATTAAAAAAAAATACAATGAATTACAGAGTATAATATAAATTTTATATCTGTAGTTTCAATTCGAAATGTAATTTTCAAATATCATATTTATGCGGAGTATAATATATATTTATATATAAATAGAGATTTTAGTGGCCAAATTGTTACAACAACTCAAATGTCAGCACTCAAGTCTTTCAAAAAACAAAGTCACCACTCAAAAATTACAAGAACCAACAGATACCCTTAAACCACAAATGCTACATACTTTTGCTTCTTAACGGCACATTAGCCCATACACCCAAAAACGGGCAACTAGAGGAGATCACCATCCTCTTCAATGTGGAAAGAAGGCATGTTTCTCATAGAAAGGAGAGACCATTCTCGAGTATCTTGTTCCTACAAATCAATAGCTTAAGACAAAGCACAAGAATCTATAACTTATGGCTGCTTTAAGGCAAAACACAAGAATCTATGACCTAATCTATGAGTATATAGGTCACGTTAGAAAACCGAACAGTGGTCTGCTCATTGTTAGGTGGGTGGTATCTCAGATGAGATATTTTCAAATGGTTTGAAATCTCGTGCGTACGTTTTAAACTTAGCCACTGAATATAAGCATTTGCAAGACCCAACTAATTTAGTCACATGTGATCTATCTTAGAGTTATTTTAGATAGCAATAAGTGTTTATAATCACAATTTAATTAGGATATTTGATATTGAATCAAGGTTCAATCGAAATAATCAAGAATAATCATCATCATAATATTTAAATAATAAGTAGCGGTCTAGCATTGAGTGTTAATACTCTAGCTTACTGTCATGTATCAACTAGGATATTAGAATTGATCAAAACATCATATTTAACTTGAAAATGATAGTATTACTTATTTATAGTTGAAAAATAGCAAAATATGATTTACAGCTTTAAATTTTGGATTTGTCAGTGTTGAATAGCCCGTGATGGTCGACCGTTACCGCCACTGTACTACTGGTTGTGCGATGGGCGACTGTTACCATGCAGCCGTCAACCGTTATTTGTAACAATGTACTGGTTATGAGACGGTCGACCGTACCGTGCTAGTGCGATTTTCTCCATTTTTATTCGTCTCTCCCTGATTGTGACTAAAATGGTCCAAATCAGGGCACACTTTTTCATCCAACTTTCTCCGAATTGAAATCTGATTGCACCGTTGCAATCAGACAGTCAAACTCTACACAACATTTTAAAAATTAATTGACAAACTGCATAAATCACTTATTTTTTGGTTCATCTCAGTAATTAATTAATTCTGATATGCCTATTTTTGAAACGTTACATTTCTCTCCCCTTAAAATAATTTCATCGTCGAAATTACCTAGGTTATTGGTTGCTGAAGAGATTCAGGTATTGAGTTCTCTTTGATTCTTCAGTTTCCCAAGTTTACTCTTCAGCGGGTGGAAGGAGAATAAGAAAAAATAACGGGGTCAAATTGAATAGTTTAAAATAAACATAATTGTAATTTGACCTAAATGACCTGATGGTTACCTGGAAACCAGCTCCAGGTACCATTCGTGAATGAATTTCAAAATTCAGATATTTTTAAGATAGAAAATAAAGTTTAGGTACCAAAACGAATAAATATTGAAAGTTCAAATACCATTCGTGAATTTTAACCCAAAAAAGGGAATACCCCAATCGAAAATATTTCCCAGCACTGAAAGCCACTTTTAAAGCGTTGTTTGGCTATTGACATATATCTCATACTTTCCGTTCCTCCCCCTTTGCACTGCACTCTAATCGTAAACAACAATACACAACTTAAAATTAGATGGAGTGAATACTTTGTATTAATCTCACTTTTAAAAAAATGGCTGGGCATGCTAGTCCTAACGAGAGCTAATCTTGGTTCCTGTATTTTTTCATATAAAAACCAGGTCTGACCCAACCTATTCAAATACTCCCTATGATTCTAGTTACTATTTACATGTCAAACTGATTCTATTTATTATACATTTTTATCAATTATTTGATAAAATAAAATTGTTTTGTCGCCATTTATTTTGCAGAAATTTAATATACTTTTTATTTTAAAAATCTACATTGATTTTTTTATTAATTTAAAATAATTTTAATCAAATATTTTAAATCGAACATGAAATTTATTTAAAAAAGAAGAGAGTATTACCTAAATCTATCTTTTTAAAGACGAACTAGACCGGCGGGAAGAGGCCAACGTTGTGGGTGTTTCTCTGTGCTTATAAATCATTTTTAACTTATAAGTCAGCAGATAATGTGTTTCTTTGTGTTTATAAGCTGAATTATAAACTGCTTATAAGCCAGTAAAAAAGTAGATATTACTTACTTATTTTTAAACTAATTTTTTCGTCTTTCTGTTTTGACTAAACTACTTACAAAATTATCTCTCATCTATTATGAATATCCTCAAATGAATTATATATCTGATGGCTATAAACCACCGAGAGTATAAAATAATACTCCCTCCGTCCCCCATAGATCTTCCCAATAGCTCTTTTTCTTTGTCCACAATAGATCTTCTCATTTCATTTTTTAACAATTAAAATACCACAACTACCCCCACTTATTTTATTTATTACACCTCACCCACCTCATTTAATACACTCCACCCATTTTCATTAAGGGTATTATGGTAAACTTTCACCTTTTTTCAACTCTCCTTAAAAACCACCAAAAGTCAAAATGAGAACATCTTAGGGGAACGGAGGGAGTATAAGTTTTTAGAGAGAGAGAGAGAATGCAAAGTGGGAGTATATTGATTTCAAAATCGGGTCCATTACAATGAGGGGTGCCACCCCTTTTATAGGGGTACAATACACTAAGTCAAAGTCCTCTGATCGAGGCTCGTCGTTTAGCGGACGTCACCTGTCCTTAGGTCTTGTCCCTTTCATCCTATCGCTTTCATCAAGTCTTTGTTGAACGTTGCTTTCCTCACGTCGTTGTCGCGGGGTTCGGGCTCGGCTTGGTTGGCCGAGCCAAGCAGGAGGGACGAGCGGAGCGCAGAGCCGGGCAGGAAGACGAGCGGAGCTCTGAGCCGGGCAGGAAGACGAGCGGAGCTCTGGGCCGGGCACGAATGTCCAAGCCCGATATTTAGGAAATTCATGTTGATGTCAGCCCTAGGATGACGTGGGGTTATTCCCCATCAGAAGCCCCCCACTCTCCGGGTTCCATGGCATCTAGCAGCGGAGCGCGTGAGAGTAGAAAACACTATGGACGGCCAGCCCGTGGTCCCACGCGTAGCTTGGCGGATCGGTGGTGACGTTTGGAGTTCCCCACGAACGGTTGTGGCGCTTCGCTTCTCCCAAGTGGCGGCCCATCATGACACCTCTTTGGCCCATCCTTACTTAGGCCGAACTCTAGTATAAATAGCCCCCAAGGCTTCCTTCATTCTCACACATTCTAGAGAGAGAAAACATTAGGGTTTGCTATTCACCGTCGTTCTGCGCCGCCGCTCGTTGCTTCCCGATTTTCTCCGGCGACGCCTATTCGAGGTCAGTTCCTCTGCTCTTCTCCTTCATGTCTGTCGAATCTTCCTTCCTCCGCACGTCTGAAGCCGAGCACGAGCTCGGGTTCGGCAGTCATGGTTCCGTAGCCCAGAACGACCGAGCGGAGCAGCCGGGTTCCCCATCTATCGAGGAGATCGCGGCTGTCGAGGCGCCCGGGGTTAGTGAACCCCGCCTCCAGAAACGCACCTTGCTTGTGGACTCGCTCATCCGCGAGTGCCAGTGCGACTTGTCGAGCGACGAGTTTCTCAAGGCGGTGCGCTACGTCGGCCCCCTCGTCACTGTCCGTCGCCCTACCCCGGAGGAGTTAGTCTTCGATGCTCCTCCAGGCTATTTTTCCATCCATCTCAAGTCCCTTGAGAGCAGCTTCCGCTTCCCCCTCGAATCTTTGGTCATCGACTTTTTTAAGTACTTTGACTTCCTCCCGTGCCAATTGGTGCCGAACTCGCACCGGTACCTGGCGGGGTTCATGATCCGCTATCGGGAGATGGGCGTGCGGGCCGACCTTGAGCGCCTACTGACCCTGTTCCGAGTGGCGAAGTCCTCCGGGTCGGATGGGGGTTCTTTCGCCGCTCTCTGCCAGCGGCAAAAGAGACTTTTTAAGACCAAGAAGGAATCCAACAAGACTTGGAAGTCCAAGTTTGTCTCCGTGGGGTCGGCCTCCCCCTTCCGAGACGCTCCCCTCAGCTCTTTTCGTAGGCGATCCAAACCCTTTGCCTCTTCCAAGGCTGTTGCTGATACAGACAAGTTGTGTTCGGGTGGCCCTTACGAGCCCGGGGTCTTAGTGAATGATGAAGCTCTCGCCAAGTTTGGGTTCGTCTTCCATGATGAGGACGAGCCCAAGCGCCGGGTCGTCCAGAGTCAGCTTGAGGAGGGACCCTCATGTTTTCTTTGTTCAATTCTTTGGCGGATTTATGCTCCGCTCGCAATTTGTTCAAGAGATTCGAACTTATCTCTTACTTTTCTTGCAGGTGAAATCATGATTTCCGCGGCCGACCAGAAGAAGATGTTCAAGTCTAAGCTGCGCGCTGGGTCCAGCCAAGATCGGCCCCCGCTTCCTACTCCCACACCGTCTGCCGAGCATGCCCAGGCGAGCAAGAAGCGCAAGGATGTGTGCTCTGCGAGGGAAGGGGCTTCGTTGAGCGGGACGAGGTCCCCACCTTCGCGCTCAGTGGATTGCGGGAACCCGGCCTTTGTGAAGGTGGCGTTCCCCCTCAAGCCTTCGTTCTTGCACGGGGACTACGAGCCTCGCCGTTTCCTGCAGAGCTTCATCCCTCCGCAGGACCGAATGGAGATTGGTTCGTCCGCCATAGAGGACCTTGCCTCCACCCTCATGCTCGAGGTTGGCTCGGTAAGTGTTTTTCACTTTAGTTTGGGTGCTTTTCCTGCCCAACACAAACAAATTTGCCGTTGTTGTAGGTGGCCATGTGCATCCCGGAACTGGTGGAGCGCATGGAGTGGTATGTGGCGGAGAAGGCCAAGGGCGAAGAGGAGCTTCAGAGGCTGCAAGAGCACGTGGCTGGCCTCGAGAGGAAGCTCGATGATGCGGAGGAGCGGGCTCGGGCTGCGGAGCAGGCTCGCGTTGCCGCTGAGGAGAAGGCGCGCTGCCTCGATGAGGAAGCCGAGCACGTGATTGAGGCCTTTCAGACCTCCCCCGCGTTCGAGGAGGCGGCTCTCTCCCACATGGACAATCTCTTGAAGGTCTGGGCTCAAACCCCCGACGGCCAGCGTCTCCTTCTCAAAGAGGGACAAGCCAATTACTCCATGGTTTGCACCGGGCTCAAGAAGTCTTGCTAGAGCGGGTCAGAGATGGGAAGGAACTCCCGAAGCCGTGCGAGAACCCTGAGGAGTTTGATTCCTCCATCTACTACTCCGATGATGAGGACGCTGCTGGAGGGGGTGAAGACACCGTCGGAAATTGAGCATGGTTGGGCCCAACGCTGAACTCCACCCTTTTCTTTTCAATGTAATGTTTTGTGCTTGAACAATGTGTTTTGTATCGCGCAACTATTCATGGTTTGTGATCTCTTTATCGTTTTGCTTCGACTCTTAATCACATTTCCTTGAATAAGTTTTGGAGGCTGAATGGCCGTTGACGGAGTGTTTGCGCTCGCCTATACGGGGCCGTGTCCACGCTTGGGCTCGCCTTGCCAAAGACGTGCTCGGCTCGTCTCGTCGCCTAACCGAGGACGAGCGCGGGCTCGCTTTATCCACGTGGTGCTCTGCCCAAACACCTTGGTCTTAGTGCCTTTGCCCGCCGGTCCAACGGGTTCCATGCATTGAAGTTTGTTTTCATATTTTAATCATTCTAAGGCGTTTGCGCCGTGTACTAGCCCCCTTTTTCAGGGATGAATAAAATTTGAATTCGGGTATGGTCTGCGCTCGGCCTTCCTCCCGAGGAGGAGCGCCGAGCGCGAGTGTTCGACCTTCATCCGGGAAGAACATCCGGGTATGGTCTGCGCTCGGCCTTCCTTCCGATGAGGAGCGCCGAGCGCAAGGGTTTGACCTTCATCCGGGAAGAACATCCCGGTATGGTCTGCGCTCGGCCTTCCTCCCGAGGAGGAGTGACGAGCGCGAGTGTTTGACTTTCATCCGGGAAGAACATCCGGGTATGGTCTGCGCTCGGCCTTCCTCCTGAGGAGGAGCGTCGAGCGCGAGTGTTTGACCTTCATCCGGGAAGAACATCCGGGTATGGCCTACGCTCGGCCTTCCTTCCGATGAGGAGCACCGAGCGCAAGGGTTTGACCTTCATCCGGGAAGAACATCGGGGTATGGTCTGCGCCCGGCCTTCCTCCCGAGGAGGAGCGTCGAGCGCGAGTTTTTGACCTTCATCCAGGAAGAACATCCGGGTATGGCCTACGCTCCGCCTTCCTTCCGATGAGGAGCGCCGAGCGCAAGTGTTTGACCTTCATCCGAGAAGAACATCCGGGTATGGTCTGCGCTCGGCCTTCCTCCCGAGGAGGAGCGTCGAGCGCGATTGTTTGACCTTTGCCCGGGAAAAACATCCGGGTATGGTCTACGCTCGGCCTTCCTTCTGAGGAGGAGCGTCGAGCGCGAACGTTTGACCTTCACCCGGGAAGAACATCTGGGTATGGTCTGCGCTCGGCCTTCCTTTCAAGGAGGAGCGCTGAGCGCAAGTATCCAGGCAGGCTCTGTTCGCAAAAAACTTCATTCCATTGAGTTCAACCAAAAGGGTTTACGGATTCCCTTCTTGGGGCCCGTGTACAACAGAGTTCTACTGATAAAACTTAACTAAGTTTTCAGCGTTCCATGTCCTGGGCACGTCCCCTCCGCTCGGCGTCTGCAGGCGGAACGTTGAAGGGCCCACCACTTCTTTGATAATGTATGGGCCTTCGTAAATTTTGGCGAACTTTCTACCTTCTAGGGGGCGGCTCACTGTTCTCTTGCGTAGCACCCAATCTCCTTCGACGAACCCACGCGCGCGCACGCGGCCGTCAAGGTAGCTCTTCACTTTCCTTCGATAATTATCTGCCCGTATGAAGGCCGCTTCTCGCCTTTCATGCACGAGGTGAAGCTCGGCTGCCAGGGCTTCCTCATTGCGCTCGGGGTCAAAGATCTCCTCCCGGTGGGTTGCGATGGAGATTTCTGCGGGTGCCCTTGCCTCGAATCCGTAGCATGAGGCGAAGGGAGTTTCCCCGGTTGCCCTTCGGGGCGTGGTCCGGTAGGTCCATAGGATGTAGGGTAACTCTTCTGCCCACTCCCCTCCGCAAGCTTCTAACTTCCGCTTTAGCCCGTCGACTATCGTTCGGTTGGCGTTCTCAACCTGCCCATTCGTCTGTGGGTACCCAACCGACGCGTAGCTGTGCTTGATCCCCCAACTTTCAAGGAAGTTGTTGAAGGGCTTGGACTCGAATTGTGTTCCATTGTCCGTGATTATGTGTTCGGGAACGCCAAAGCGGCAGATGACTTGCTTCGCGAGAAACTTCTGGCATTGAGCTCCGGTGATGCTTGCCAATGGGGCCGCCTCCACCCACTTAGTGAAGTAGTCAATGGCTACAATGACGTACCTTACGTTCCCGGTACCTCTAGGAAGCGCGCCCACGAGGTCCACCCCCCACCGTGCGAACGGGATGGCCGTGCTGATGGGGGTATAGTTTGTTGAAGGCCTCCCCGGTACCTTTTGGAACTCTTGGAAAACCTTGCACTTCCTCACAAACTCCGCGCAATCCTTAACAATTGTTGGCCAAAAATATCCTTGAAGGGTTATCTTCCTTGACACCGCGTAGGCTCCTTGGTGGGTGGAGCAGATCCCCGCGTGCACCTCCTCCATGACTTGCTCCGCTTCAGCTGGTCGGAGGCACCTAAGCAGCGTACCGTTGTACGCTCGCTTGTATTGCTTTTCGCCCTCCAAAGTGTACCCAGGTGCCCTAGTCCGGACCAACTTGGCCTTTATTGCATCGTCCGGGAGGGCACCATCCTTCAGGAAGGCGACTATGTCGTCCATCCAATCTCTTGGCCGAGCACAGATCACTGCCACAGGGAAAGCATGGATGCTCGGCTCGGACAGCTCTTCCACATTCCCCATTCGCCTGATATGCTCGGGCGTGTCTGAGCTCTGCTTCGACAAGATATCCGCCTCGGCATTCTCCGCCCGAGGGATCTGCTCAACACTATGCGCGGTGAAGCTCTTAAGTAATTCTAGGGCGGTATCTCTGTATTTCTTCATTCTTTCATCCTTCGCCTCGAACTCTCCCGAGACGTGGCCGACCCCTAGCTTCGAGTCACACTTTACCATTAGCTTTGTCACGTTCATCCCGACTGCTAGGCGTAGTCCGCACAGGAGCGCTTCATATTCCGCCTCATTGTTTGATGCCTTGAAACCGAAGCGAATTGAGTAATATGCTCTGAAGCCTTCGGGCGCGATTGAGGAGCCGTCGCTAAAAACTACCCACGAGTCATCGGCTTCAGGTTCTTCTGGACTCGGCTCCTCCCGAGCAGTGCACTCCACCACGAAGTCAGCTAGCGCTTGGCCCTTGATCGCTGGCCTTGGCTTGAACTCGATCTGGAAAGCTCCAAGGAACACCGCCCACTTGGACATGCGAGAGGGTGCGTTCGGGCTCCTGAGCAGCGCACCTATGGGCTGTTGGGAGAGCACTTGGACCGGGTGAGCTTGGAAGTAGGGTGTTAGCCGCTGTACGGTCGAAACCACGGCCAAAACCGTCTTTTCGGCTACTGAGTACCTGAGCTCGGCACCCCTCAATGTCTTCGCCGTATAATACACCGGGTGTTGAGCTCCACCTTCGTCTCGGACTAGGACCGAACTCAAAGCCTTGGGTGAAACTCCCAAGTATAAATACAACGTCTCCCCAGCTTCGGGCTTCGCGAGAACCAGAGGAGAGAGGAGGTAGGACTTGAGAGATTCAAAGGATTATTGGCATTCTTCCGTCCATACGAACCCTCGGGACTTCTTCACAGCTTAGAAGAACGGAGCGGCTCGGTCCGCTACCTTGGAAAGGAAACGGCTGAGCGCAGCCAACTTTCCCGTCACGCGCTGCACCTCCTTGACATTTCGTGGAGCTTCCATGTCAAGGATGGCGCGCACCTTCTCGGGGTTGGGCTCAATATCGCGCCTGCTCACCATGTGTCCCAAGAACTTACCGCCTTGGACTCCGAACGTGCACTTCTTCGGATTCAGCCGAAGGTTGTACTTCTCCATAATCTTGAAAGCTCCTTCTAAGTCTTTCGCATGGGTGGTCGCCTGCTTACTCTTCACAATCATGTCGTCGACGTACGCTTCCATGCTCTTCCCGAGGACGGGCGCAAAGAGCTTGCCCACCATCCTAGCGTAGGTTGCCCCGACGTTCTTGAGTCCAAAAGGCATCACCTGGTAGCAATATACTCCGCCGGGGTAGTGAAAGATGTCTTCTCTTCGTCCTCAGGGTGCATTCGGATTTGGTGGTACCCTCTGAAGGCGTCCATGAAACTCATGAGCTCGCAGCCCGCCGTTTCGTCCACCAGCTGGTCGATGTTCGGGAGTGGGAATGGATCCATGGGGCATGCCTTGTTCAAGTCCGTGTAGTCCACGCACATCCTCCAAGTATCTCCCTTTGGTGCTAACACCACGTTGGCCATCCACTCCGGGTACTTGACCTCTCTGATATGCCCAATGCTCCGGAGGGTGGCCACTTCCTTGGAGACAAACTCCCTCCCATCGGACGAGAGGAACCGCTTCTTTTGCTTCACCGGCCTAGCCTCCGGATTAACTGCCAAACGATGACATATGACCTTGGTCCCCATGCAAAGATCACACGGTAGGCGGAGAGCACGTCCACCAAGCGCTTCCGCTGGCCCCCAGTTCGGCTCGCCCCGACCTTCACCTTCCGCTCGGGTGTTCGAGGGTCGAGCGGCACCTCCTCGACCTCCTCGGCGGGCTCGGCCTTCGGTCATGCTTCCAGCTTCCGCATTTCTTCTTGTGCGTGCACGACCAACGTCTCATCCCTTGGCAATTTCTTCGTGATTCGGACGTAGCACGATCGAGCTAACTTTTGGTCTCCCCTCGCCACCCCGATCCTGGACGGAGTGGGGAACTTCATGCACAAATAGTATGGGGAGATCACACATTCCAAGTCCTCAAGGCCGGGCCGTCCTAGGATCATGTTGTGCGCGCAATTGATGCTTACAACCATGAACTCCATCTTCAACTTGGCCTTGTGCGCACCATCCCCTACCATCACGGGCACGGTGATGACTCCTTCGACCTCGATGGAGTCCCCCGTGAACCCGGAGAGAGGAGTGCGCACGGGCCTTAAGTCCTTGCGGTCCAAGCCGAGGTCTTGGAAGGTCTTCTCATACATTATGTTGACAGAGCTTCTCGTGTCCACCAAGGTGTGGTGCACTATGGCATCGTTAATCTCTATCTTCACGACCAAGGCATCTCGGTGGGAGCTCGACGTGTTCGGAAGATCCTTCTCCGTGAATTGGATCTGCTCTCGTCTTCCGAGCTTGGACGCCGGCGCCTGATGGACTTTGGCGACGAAGGCCAAGTGCTTCCACCTCTTCCTTTGAGCGGCGGAGTCCCCGCCAATGTTTCCTCCATGGATAAATCCCACCGGATACCCTTGGGCTTCGTCCTCGTCTAGATCATCGCACTCTCGCCCAATATGCCTCTTCTCGGGGTTCCTTGCTTGCGTTGCCACCGCGACCGGTTCGGTAGGCTTCCTCCACGTCCTTCCTTCCGGCGGACCCCGGGAAGGGGCTGCTCCATCGTCTCGCGGAGCCGGCCCTCGGGCGATGAGTCGCTGCATCTCCTTCTGAAGAGTGAAGCATTCCTTAGTGTTATGAGTGTTGTTGCGATGATACTTGCAGTACTTGCCACCGCTGGACACCGCGTAAGCCTCTACGTGGGGGAGCGGGGAGAGGACAAGCTCTCGACCCGTCCCTACGGGCGCGCCCACGGAGTACACTCCGGCCGAGGGCGTCCTCGGGCCCGCGGTGTAGTCTTTCTTCTTCTTCCTCTTCTTCGCGGCCTCACCAGAGTGTGCGGGAGCTCGCTTAGCCGGCGCGGCCTCAGAGTCGGGAGCATCATCGAACTCTTCCGAGGCCAAGAACTTAGCGCGCGCCAAGGTCTCTTGGTACGTGGGGGGAGGATTCTTGCGGAGCTCCTTCCTCACCTCTCCGCGGGGAAGGGCTGCTTGGAACATGGCCACCAACGCTTGGTCATCCGCCCCGTGCACGTCCCTGGCTTCCTTCTCCCACCGGACTATGAAGTCGCGGACCTTCTCTCCCTTGCAGATGCATATGTTGAGCAGGTGGGAGTAAGGCAGCCTCTGCCTTCGGTTGGCCGCGAAATGCGTCAAGAACTTCTCCGCTAACGTATCCCAATCGTCAATTGTTCCCTTCCGGAGCCGGTTGAACTAATCGCACGCAGAGCCCTCCAGCGTCGCGAGAAAGCATCGGCACTTGACCTCGTCCGGGGCTGCCGCCGCTTCCATGGAAGCGTAGAACTTGGACAAATGATCTTGGGGGTCCGTCGTTCCGTTGTAGGCCTTGATCTGCCACGGCCGAAAGTTTGCCGACAGTGGAATCAACATGACCCTCGGAGTGAACGGGGTTACCGTCCGCAAGATGGGCTGGCTGTATGGAGCCCTGGTCTCCACTCGGCGCTTGAGCTCGGCAATCTCACGAGCGAGCCGAGATACTCCTTGGTCAGAGACCTTTGTCTTCTCAGTTCTCGTCGGGCTATGGCGGCGCTGGGTGCGCTCGTCCCGCCTTTCTCCGCTCCGCTCGGGCCTCGCCGAGCGAGCATCCGATGTTGCGGATTCCTCAGCATGCCTCCGCCTCCCTTCGGTTATTTGTCGGCGGAGGTCGCCCGGGCAAACTTCCAGTCCGCGGTCGAGCCTGTCGAAGGCCGACACCCGGGTCTCTTCCCCTCCTAAGCGTCTGAAGGCTGACACTCGGCACTCACTGAATTCATCGTCCTCCTCCTCCGGAACGTCCTGCACAATCACCTCCTCGATCGCCGGGGCCTTGCCGGGCCTCCTTCTGCTCCTCCGGGTCTTCTTCCCTTTGTGTTGGGAAGTGGCAGCGTGTTCGGCGTGGGAGCCGAGCAGAGCTTTGCCAGCCCCGGCGTCGGGCACGTTCCCACCCAAGGCGGAAAGTGCCGCAACGGTCGCCTGGAGCTGCTCCGCGGTCACCCCCAAGCCGAACAGCACCTGGACCGCGTCCAGAGTCGAGCCAATACCTCCCGTACCGTTGCCGCTGCCCGGTGCGTTCTCCTCGCCAACTACGTGGCTGGTGGTGGGGACGCTGCTCCTTGTTTGCACCATTCTCGCGTTCAGGAGTTAACCTACGAGTATGTTCCTCTCCTCTCAATGAGAGCACCAATTTGATGGTTATAAACCACCGAGAGTATAAAATAATATAAGTTTTTAGAGAGAGAGAGAATGCAAAGTGGGAGTATATTGATTTCAAAATCGGGTCCATTACAATGAGAGGTGCCACCCCTTTTATAGGGGGTATAAGTCAAAGCCCTCTGATCGAGGCTCGTCGTTTAGCGGACATCACATGTCCTTAGGTCTTGTCCCTTTCATCCTATCGCTTTCATCAAGTCTTCGTTGAACGTCGCTTTCCTCACGTCGTTGTCGCGGGGTTCGGGCTCGGCTTGGTTGGCCGAGCCGAGCAGGAGGGACGAGCGGAGCGCAGAGCCGGACAGGAAGACGAGCGGAGCTCTGAGCCGGGCAGGAAGACGAGCGGAGCTCTGGGCCGGGCAGGAACATCCAAGCCCGATATTTAGGAAATTCATGCTGATGTCAGCCCTAGGATGACGTGGGGTTATTCCCCATCAATATCATTGAAGTCATTTAATCTAGATGAAAGAATTTTTAACTTATAAATTACTTACTCCCTCTGTCCGGAAATGTTCTTCCCGGGTTGATTTGTCACGCTTATTAAGAAATATTAAAAAAATGTAAAATTTTCAAAAATGTACAAACTATAAACTTTTAAATCTCTTTTTATTATTAAAAAAGTACTAAAAAAGTATATTTGTGATAAAATAGAAGGGTATTATTGATATTTAGCCTTAAAAAGTATACTAAAAAGGAAATGGAAAGAATATTTCCGGACGGACTAAAAAGGAAAATGGGTAGAATATTTCCGGACGGAGGGAGTATAAATTAAAAAAAGTTTTTAAACAATAACTCCCTGGGTACAAGTTGCAAAAGAGAACAATTCGAATTTCAAACCTCAAAAAGAGGGGAATCCCCAAATCGATAAAATTTCCCTGCACTCAAAGCCACTCTTAAAGCCTTGTTTGGCTACCGGCATAAATCCCATTCTTTCCGTTCCTCCCCCCTTTGCACTGCACTCTACTAATTTACAGAAGTGGAGTGAAATGGGCGAAGAAAAGGAAATGGAAAACGAGGCCAATCCGATCCTTGACATCAATGGGGTTCCCATTCATGGCGGAAAATACACTCAGTATAACGTGCTTGGAAACCTCTTCGAAGTCCCCTCCAAGTATGTCCCTCCTATTCAACCCGTTGGCCGTGGAGCTTACGGCATGGTCTGGTACGATCTCTCGTTTCCGCCATAGCTTCTTATCTTTGTCTCTTTTTTTTTTTTCTTAATGGGTTTTCCGCAGTTCTCTGTTAAAGTTCAGTTGGGATTAGGAATGAGTTTTGGGAAGTATGATTTTAGATTTTTAGCTACGATGGGTTGAAATTGAGCGTTTAATTTGGATTGGGGATAAAATTAGGTTTGATTCTCTTTCAAAGATGGAGGCGTGGTTGTCTCAGGCTTAAGCTCCCAGCTTCATCTTGTTACTTTAGCGTCTTCCGGCCTCCCCTGGGTTCATAGAGGCAGTAGAGCTAATGTTTGGGGCTTGGGAAGTTCCCAGTTTTATGATTTTTTTCCCTGCTAAACTGTGGTGTTGGGCATTTTCACCTTGTAAAACTGTTGATTTTGGATTTCATTCTTTTTACTTTCTAGTTTTGTTTTGATTTTGTGCTACTTTTTTTTATGACATTGTATTGCAGTTGTGCTACAAATTCTGAAACAAAGGAAGAGGTTGCAATCAAGAAAATTGGAAAAGCATTTGATAATAGAATTGATGCCAAAAGGACTCTCCGAGAGATCAAACTTCTTTGCCACATGGATCATGAGAATGTAAACTTTTTATTATTTGCAAACTAAACTCAGTTTGTTCATCTTTCTTGTTTTGTTGTTGCAATTCTGGTTACAATAATTGATCTCTATTGAATCCGATCTTTAGCATATCTGTTCTGCAGGTAATCAAAATTAAAGATATAATACGGCCACCAGATAGAGAGAAGTTTGATGATGTTTATATTGTCTATGAGCTAATGGATACTGATTTGCACCAGATAATACGCTCTCCCCAGCCACTCACCGAAGATCATTGTCAAGTATGTTTTGTGTATATATTGTTAGCACGTTGGCATCCCATATTGTGTCTGCATTGCATGTTGACCTTTCACAAATGTTTGCTTATTATAGTAACTTGTTTTGGTGTTTCAGTTTTTATGAGATATAAGGGTTAAGTGAGGGACTTGTCTTTTACATACGTAGATAGATTTCATAAGATAGACATGGCTCTTTATTTCTCTCTTCAGTGCCACAATCAGAAAAAACCATCAGTAAGGATAACCCGGAAAATGTTAGGGGAGAAACAGAGAAGCAGTAGAGGAAAATTGGAAGGAAATTCTGGGGGAAAAATAAAAGATGTGCTCAAACTCAATACATTCATAATTGATATCTGTTTAAACTCATTTAATTTATTTATTTGTATTATACAAAGAGTTAAGGAATCTACTGTCTACATAAGAAACAGATTTAGTCAAATTTGAATTTCCTTTGCATTTTCTAAGGTAAAACCTAACATAAGAAAATAACACTTTTTTTTTGTTTTCAGTATTTTCTGTATCAGTTATTGAGGGGGCTTAAGTACATTCACTCTGCCAATGTTCTGCACCGGGACCTCAAACCCAGCAACTTGCTGCTCGATGCAAACTGTGATCTTAAAATATGTGATTTTGGGCTTGCGAGAACCACATCAGAGGCAGATTTTATGACAGAGTATGTTGTAACAAGGTGGTATAGGGCGCCTGAGTTGTTACTCAACTGCTCCGAGTACACTGCAGCAATTGATATATGGTCGGTGGGGTGCATTTTGATGGAAATTATTAAAAGAGAACCTCTCTTTCCTGGCAGAGACTATGTTCAACAATTGTCCCTTATTACTGAGGTATGTATGCATGTATTATGAGGTGTTGCTAAGCAACAAAAACATTACCCCAGTGCCTCAAAGGCTCCCGTGCATTGCGTGGTAAGGGTGGTCGGATATATGCAGCCTGACCCCTATGTTTAAAGCACAAAGCGGTTATTTTCAAATGTCATGATGTGCGTTGAAAATTGCATTGACTAATTGGTACTTTACTATTGAAAGAATCGCGTACAGTTTAAAGAGCCATTTTGCTTTATTCCGTCTACCCAAAGCCAAAAAATAGTGAATCTTTGGCTCCATCGGAGATGATGAAATTAGTGACTCGTTGCTAAGCATGCTTGATAAATAATTATGGATGTGTGACATTCTTGAGAGTGCGTTTGGGAGTAGGATGACTTATTTTCAAGTAGCAAGTGAATTTTTGGGGAAAAAAGCTACTTTTACTTTTAAAAAGAGTTTCTGGTAAACAAGAAAAAAAATAGAACATGATGCCTTTGACAGTAAAAAAACACTTTTAGTCCTGTTTAGGAATGCAGCAGATCGGTCAGTTTGGCACTTTTTCGAAAAAGCACTCAAGTAAAGTGCTCTTTTCGTAAAAGCAGTTATACCATAAGCTGTCCCAAATTGGCTCTCATTGTGTTGAATTTTATGTTAATTGGGCACTTAAGAAACGAGTCATGCATATAAGCTCAAATGAGGTTTCAAGCCCAAACCAATTGACAATGAGTTGAGGACCTCTCAAGCTTATACCGTCACGCCCTTGATTTTTATTAATTTCGGACAAACCCCACACACAATAATGCTCTTGAATTTTATGACTTTTGCATGAACATAGACATACATTTATGTTGAATTTTTGTTTTCCTTGTGTGAAATACTAGCTATTAGGTACCCCAGAAGACTCAGATCTCGGGTTCCTTAGGAGTGACAATGCTCGGAAATATGTAAAACAGCTTCCTCATGTTCCAAAACAATCATTTTCTCAGATGTTCCCGGATATGCCCCCCTTAGCCATTGATCTTGCAGAGCAAATGTTGGTGTTTGATCCTGCAAAACGTATAACTGGTATGGCTTCTGGTTACTTCTTGTATAAGATGAATTGCATTAGGAACTTGGAAAAGGGTAGTGAAATGGGAAAAAGGGCATTAAAAAGGGCTTGTTATGTTCGGTTCTAGCTTGGAAAATGCGAATGAGACTCGAATAATGGAAACATTTAAAAAAATGAGCTCAAACAAAAATCTACCTTCCAATTTTTTTTATCTATTTTCTTTTCCTAGCATTTTCCGAATTCCAAATGGATCCAAAGGGTACATTCTAATTAATTATCCCACTTGTTTTGATCATGAAGTTGAGGATGCCATGAATCACCCATTTTTATCAAGTCTTCACGAAATCAACGAAGAGCCCACTTGCCCTTCTCCCTTTGTCTTTGACTTCGAACAAGCAACTCTAGACGAAGAAGACATAAAGGAGCTCATATGGAGGGAGGCCCTAAGGTTCAATCCAATCGACGAAGAGTTGAGAACTTGAGATCTCATCCTTTTTTAGGCTTTGTTTTGTTTCGTCACTGCTGGTATTGATTTTAGCTTCGGAAAGGCGAGCTGATTTGTAATATGTTGTTGTGTTGAGATGTTTCATATGATTTGCGTTGGGGTGGGGGTGGGGTGGGATGTATTGTGAGTTGTATGCAAGGGTGTGTAACTGAGGAGTTGATGGATTCATGTTTTGTAGCCAAGAATCATATTATGGTTTTTAAAGAAAGGTTGTGGAGATTGTGTTCCAGTATTATGTATCTACGAGGGCACGGGGTAATACATCTCAGCGCATGATGACTTTTGAAGGTATGACATTTGATGTGAGTTTTGAAATCTAAGAGAAACGATATGAATTCTAAAATCTAAAATGAAATTGTTTGGAGAGAATTAAAACTATGATTTAATTAGAGATAAGTAAAGTGGCAGGTAACAATGATGGTTGATGGTGACAATGGTAGTGTGTGTTGAGAAATGGTTAACAGTTGAGGGAGAAATCGAACTCTCATATTGATATCTTTCAAACTCGAATGACATCGAAACTCTCAATTTGAAAATCGTATGATATCTGGAAATATCAAATTCAATATCTCTTTTAGTTTCACCAAACACCAAAAAATAGTTCTAACGTCTAGAAATATCATAATTCATACGGAGTATCTCTTATTTTCACCGAACAAACTAGTTGGGAGAAATGTTGAAATAAAAGTTAAAAAAAATAGAAATAAATATTACTCTACTCTACTCCTCTAGAATATTAATGGATAAAAATTTAAAAAAATAGAAAAAAATATTAATAGAAAAAAAATTTAAAGCACGGAGTATGTTTTTTTATACTCCCTCCGTCCCAAATTATTTGTCACATTTGCTTTTTTATAAGTCGCGGGAATTTTTGTTTATTTCTACATTTTCATTGATTATTTGATAAAATAAAATATTCTTGACATCTCTTATTTCGAAGAACTTTTCATGTAATTTTTGATATGCAATTTTTATTTTTTATTTCTTTACCAATATGTAAATAAAATGAATTGAAAAAAATTGATATTCTGTCTCGGTAATAGAAATGTGACAAATAATTTGCGACGGAAGGAGTATTTCATATTTTTATTTAAAATAATTCATACTCTACTCTTCAAAAACATTCATTACCTATTTGTTTAACTATTTTTGAATATTTGTAATTTTTTTATATGTCTCACTATTTTTGTCCTCACTTATATATTCAATACAAGGTACTTTTTACTACGTTGTACTAATAACTTTCGTGTGTCTCGCAATCATTTTTATTTTTTTTACTTTTTAACATTAATATCAATTACTCTGTATAGTATTCTTAATTTTTTTAAGTTTACGTATCACCTTTTTAACATTAATATCAATTACTTAGTAAATGTTCTTACTTTTTTTAGTTTACGCATTACTGAATAGTGAGACAAAAGAAGTACTACATCCGTCCTTAATTATTTGTTCAGTTTTGATTTATTCCAGTCAACCATGACTGATTTTTTTTACCTATAATTAAAGAAAAATTACATTGTATATTATTTAGATAGAATAATATTTTGAAAAAGTTCTATAAGATAAATATAATAAAATAATTTTACTATTAATATCTAATATAAATTTTATTTCATTAATGACCAAGTTTACCGATTTTAAATACAAAAAAAATAAAATTGAGAAATACTCAAGAACAAAGGTAATAAATTTTTATTAATATTAATTGAAATTAATATTAATACATAAAGTGCCTAAAGTGTAAAAGATACAGTAAAAGATAAAATACGTTACACAAAAAACGTTGAAGGAACTTGGCAAGAAGTGCGTCTCTTTCCCGTTTCTCTCTCCAGGCAAGAATTCTGCTACAACGCTCCTCTTCTTTTTATTTTGCATCCCTTCAAATCAAACAAATTGAAGCTTCTCAGATTCATCTAGGACTGTCCTACTCTTAGTTGGGTACCTCTGGTTTGAATGATTCATTGGTGTGTCTAGGTTTTTGGTGATGCATAGAACATGTTTGATGAAATGTTCAACCCAAAAAATAGGAAGAGTTTATATTATGCCTGGTGTGGTTGGAAAGCATCAAACAAAATTTGAAAGCTAAAACACTGTTTATAAGCTATTTTGGTTTATAGCTCACAATTTTATCCACTTCTGATTGAGTTTCAAAACCTAACAATTAGAGAGTTAGTGGAGTCTCATTATTTGTGTTATCTGCAATCTGTTGGAGCTTCAAGCCTTTAAAGTTTTATACATAATTGAAGACATAATTCACATACGATTCACAAGCATTGACCTATCGAAGAGTGTAGTACGGACTATTTGCTCAACAATTCTTTCTAAACTGTCCTAGCTGAGGTTTAGAGTTCAAAGCTTGAATTCTTGAACACAAAAACTAGTCATTTTCTCAAATGCCAATTTTGTGTATGCTTAGTTTCTGAATTGAATTGTATAGATAGGGAGTTTGCAAATTTTGGTTATTCATGTGCTAGCATTTAAGTTGGTGGTTATAAGGTTATTGTTCTTTTTGTAGGTTACTTATCATTTGAGGAATTGTAAAGTTTATTTAGGAATTATGAATTCACATTATTTATAAAATGTGATTTGTTTTTTGAAAATCTCCCCTATTTAGCTTATATTTAAACTAAACTGTAAAAGATTATACAGAAAATACAGAGCTCACTATATTTTAAATTAAACTGTAAATTATTAGGCCCACTCTGTTGAAATAAGTAGACATATAATCAGCTGTTCTAGCAAGATAATTAGGAGCATGATTCACTAATCTATTAACAAAAGATAAAGAAACAGAAGTAGAATTTTACACTCCTTAAAACAAATGTCAAAATACCATTTCAGAAAGCATTCTTCACTAAAAAGCAATCCATCTCCAAAATTAACAGTACCCTCAATGTTATTGATGAATGTGAGACTTGAAACCCTCAATTATGAATTACTCGGTAGTTAGTGGTTTGTGCACTTTTAGTATTTTTGATTAGGAATTTATATATACCTCCTCCCTGCCAATACCAGAAAAAGAATGAAGTAAAGTAGCCAATATATTTTGTTCGGGAGCTATTCTCTCTGCTTTGGCACTTTTACGAACAAAACTTGTATCTCTTAAAATTGGTTTAGGGGCTCTATCCGAGACCCATACTAATCCCCCACCCAAGGCTATTATTGGTTGACTGATCTTCTGCACTTCTGTGTTGACTGATCTTCTGAAACTTGTTGCCTCTACTTCTGCCAAGTAAGAACTAGAGAAGTAATGATGGGCCTCTCCCTCCTTTTTGTATAACATGCTTGCAAGATCATTAACATTGAAATAGCTGTAAACTGATCTTATGTTTCATGCTATGCAGTCTTCCCTTTTTTGTATATTTCTCCTTACTCGGAAGATGGTTTTTTTTACTTGAATATTGTAATATGCAATTATTATATTTTTTTAAGTGTGTAGTCTTTTTGTATTATCCTTATCTTAATTAATTGTTTGAAAACATCGTGCTAGATAGTGTCTAGATCCGAATATGTTTTTGGAGGATAATAATTGATGGGCTGTGGAGATTGACAACAACAACAACAACCCAGTTGAATCCCAGTTCTCATCCCAGACCCCTCCCACACACATGCGTCTGGAATGGGGATGAGCTTTCATCTCTCCGACAAAGGTTTCTCTGGGGGCCGAGTTGCAACTTTCAGCGTAACGAACTGATTGACGATGAAGTAATTAATTTCTTCGCGTCTGTCAAATCTTTAGGTAAAACTATTATTCCATCACACTCCAAAGCCAAAAAATGTTGGCTCCATCCGAGATGATGGAAAATTTAGCTTTTTTTTACTTAGTATTTGCATTAATTGTTATTTACATATCATTTGTATCATGGTTTTGATTTTAAATCTTGTTTTGCATTCTTTTTTGCAGCCTTGAATTGCAGTTGTAGCTTCTGATCTCAGTTGCACCAGAGTCTTTTTTTTTTAATATTGATGTGGACTCGTGGGAAACCAAACACTAATTTAATCGAAAGCTGCTCGATCAACCAACTGAGAATCTTATCTTGTCAGCTTGGAAGTTCCCGACACTATCATATCCAGACAAAGCAGAGAGCTAGCTCTGATGGCGTGTCATGTTTGTCATCAGATTCGGCCCAAAGAAAGGCCCGTAGCATCGTCGGAATTTTCTGGGATTTGGATAACAAGCCACCAAAGACGTTACCTCCTTTTGAAGCGGCCTCGAAGTTAAGGAAGGCAGCAGAGCAGTTTGGGTTTGTTAAGTACATGGTTGCTTATGCTAATCAACGTGCTCTCAGTTATGTCCCACCTCTTGTTAGGCAGAAGAGGAATGATAGGAAAGTGTCGAATGACTTAGAGTATACTTGTAGGGTGTGTGGAAGGAGGTTTTACACAAACGAGAAGTTAGTTAACCATTTTAAGCAAATCCACGAACGTGAGAATACAAAACGAGTGAATCAGATTGAGAGTGCAACAGGGAGTAGGAGGGTGAAGTTGGTGGCCAAGTATGCAGCAAAGATGCACAAGTATAAGAATGCTTGTAGAGACATTTCGACCCCAAAAGTCGGGTACGGTTTGGTGGATGAATTGAGAAAGGCTGGATTTTGGGTTAAGGCCGTTTCAAACAAGCCGGACGCTGCGGATGTTGCTCTTAGGGATCATTTGGTTGATATGATGGCCAAAAGGATGATTGAATGTGTGTTTCTTATATCTGATGATTCTGATTTTGTGGAGGTTGTAAAGGAAGCGAAAAGTAGGTGTTTGAGGACAGTGGTTGTTGGTGATGTCATGGACGGGGCCCTCAAGAGGACTGCGGACGCTTCATTCTCATGGGCAGAGGTAGTGATGGAGAAGGCTAAGAAAGAAGCAGTTACGGTTGTGGGGCGATGGAAGGACCGTGACGTGTTGAAAAAATTAGAGTGGACTTATGATCCTGAGAGAGACAAAAAATACTATATGTTATCTGACTTCGAGAGTGAGGACGATTCGGATGTTGACCTTTTTGTTTCTGAGGAAAATGATGATGATGATGATGATCATTTTCTACACAAGGAAGACAATGGAGCATGGTGGGAGCTGGGTTCTGAGACGAAATGTGATGGATCCATTGGGTACCCATAGTAAATCAAGTATCTTTGGACATATTTGGCCGTGCCAGGCACTTTTTCATTCAAAATATTCAGAAGATTCAGCCAAACAACCCTTACTAGATGGGCCTTCAACATGAAAAAAATGAATAGCCGAGGCAAATGAGTTAATTGTGGTCTTTGTGCAATGGCTAAGACAGAAATTGATCTTAATTACTTAATTATGCCATGAGAGAATTATTTTGAGGATTTCTTTCTTAAGCGTGCTTGGACGAGAGTAGTACTAGGATGGGTGGCTAATCCAGAAACTCTAACAGTGGTTTACTCTCTGGTGAAAAGGGTAAAACTTTGGCTTGAGCTGAAACTCGCCCTCTTTCTACCGAACTTTTTGCTGCAGCACAAGTATGTTTGTGACTTTTGGAAATATGATCCCAAACTTTTTGTTGAATCATCTGCCCCCATTAATTTGTCCAGTTCTTCTGGGCTTCACACTAATGCTCATTTTTTCCAGGTCTGTTCCTAAAAACTATAGCCAATGACGAAAGGATGTCACTAACTGGCGCCTGAAGTCGCTTTCAGAGGCAGTCTCCTTGGAGTGTTTTCTGCCCGCAAATGAATACTCTGACTACGAGCCTCTCCTAGTCCCTACAAACCACAGTTGCACGCAAATGTTCCTCTGGGAACCGTTTCGGAAGGAACTTCAAGCAATTCCAGACTTGGAGGTGATGATCTTAAATATGATCCCTTTTGAAAAACTCTTACTGTTCTCCAAAGTTTAGGAAATGGTGAAGCTATTTTTGATCCTGCACTCGTCATTGGTGCAATTACTGCCAAGGACCAAGGGCCGTTCACATAACACGGTCCATCCGGGCCTGCTTTGGAGCAGGCCCGGCCCTGAGGTAAGCCAGAGGAGCCGTTGCCTAGGGCTCATCGTCAAAGTGGCCTTTTTTTGTTTACCTACAATATGTTAAACAATTGACATAAAATAAAAGAACGGCAAATAAAATATACACCATTTCTTTTGACATTAAACTTTAATATCATCCATAATTTAATATTAGGCATTTATGGTGTCCTGTTTTTAAAATTGGTGGTTAATATCCTCTAACTTCCCCAAAATCATCGTGATCTCGCCTCTATTTATCCCCACCACTCCTCTGGATTGTCAATTGGCAACATGATTTCCTAGTCATTGGCGGCGATCCAGGCGAGTGGTTGTGGGATAGGTCGGAGAGGTTAGAAGGATAAGAATCATTAATTTTACGAATGAGAAATTGTGGATGTCCAATGCCATATTATGACATTAAGATTTAATGTCAAAAGACTCCAGGCCATAGCACATAGAAAGAATGGCATTTAGGCACATTTACAATCATACTCCGTAACACCGTGCGTGCGCGTTAAATTGGTTAATAGAGCTTGAGGCGGGTTTCAATTCACGAGAGTGTATATGGTACAACCGGCTGTACCTAGAATTAGGTACATCCGGGTAGTACTCATTCTGAAGTAGAGTAGTACTCATTCTCAGATATATGTAATACGTTCATTTTAAATATCTAGTACTCATTCTGAAATAAAATAGTACTCATTTTAAAATAATGTAAAACTCATTTTCATACATCTGTTTAATACTCATTTACGAATAAGATAGTATTCATTTTTAAACAAAGCGATACTCATTCTCTAATAAGATAGTATTGCTTACTCTTTATTTTCTTCAAATTTTACAGAAAAATATAATCCTCATCCTTAATCACCTCACCACATCACTGTTCCTGATCTCGCTAGGGTACTACAAACATCTCCCCACTCATCCCCTTCATCCCACATCCTCCACGCACCCACCACAGCATCTATTACCGATCACGGCCTCCTCCACGCAGCCCCCACCACATTCGAACTTCCCGCTGCATCCTTGAACTAGGGCGGCTGTCCCTCCTTCGTTGGTGCGCCTCCCCTTCTTCCGTCGATCTAATTGCCGGCTGTACCTAAAAAATGGTACAGCCGGATGTACCTTATAATTTGTGTCAATTCACGGACTTGTCTAACCTATATTTCCTTTTCTAATTATTTCTTTTTTTAAAACTATTTTATGTCTAACCAATTTTTTTCGTTTCTAATTATTTCCAATTCTAATTTTTCCTTTTTTTAATTATATTATGTTACTTTTTTTAATGAAAATGACTCTAGCTTTTTTTAAAAAAATATTTGATAAGTCGATTAGTTTTTTTTAAAATTTTAGCATTGTCAAGTACTTTTTCAAATTTTAATCAAATATTTATGTTTTGAAGTTTTAATTTTTTTGTGTGTACAGACCATGCCTCCTTTAAAATGTATTCAATATATATTTTTTTCTTTTTTAGAGTATATAAAATCCATTTAACCTACACAATCCAAAATTTTCGTACTCACACTACACCCAAGCAACCCTCACAAATTTTTAAAATTAAGGAGTATTATTCAACATCTTCGAGTAGTGAGTAGTGACGTACAATCGAAGACGGTTAGTGCTATCGATTTGGCCTTTGTGTGTAGTGTTTAATTGTTTTATGTTATTTTTTTAATAATGAAATTGACTTTAGCTTTTTTTATTTAAAAGATTTTGCATTTAATGTTTAGTTTTTTTAACATTGTTAAGTACTACGTATTAATTAATTTTTAAAATTTTAATGAAATACTTTTTATTTTTATTAATTATTTTTAGGCTTTTTTTGATATAGTTGATTTAAAAATATACAATTATTTATTGATTGAATAATCATTGAAGGGGCATGAAATGGACATGAACTACTACACACTCTTTTACCTCAATGTGAGTCTTTTGACATGACATCTACATGGCGGAAAATGCTTTAAAGGAACTTAAACCACTACGCATGGTGTAATAATTAGTGAATTGATTAGATACTACCTTGTAATTAGGGAAAGTAAAAATTGTGATATTTCGAACCTGATATTCTCCATTCTTTTCTAATTGTCTAAATTACTTTAAGTGTCAAACGTTTAACTATATACTACGAGTTGTTCTTTCATGGTCCTAAAGTCCACATGTGAAATGTGAATCATTCATACTTTTCATGGACTGACATGTACTGTATATATTTTCTTTTATAAAAGGTCCAATTCTTTTGTAATATCAAATGCACTAAGGTTTATACAATTGGCATATACTTTAGAACCACGTAAAAATTTACTACTCCCTCCGTCCCTGAGTGTTTATCCACTTTCATTTTAGCACACCATCCAATGCACTTCTTTAATCCGTTTTATCTTGTAATTTGTATATTAAAAAATTATAAAAATTATATATTAATAATCTATATGTTAAGACGAATCAAACAAAATCACACATGACTATTTTTAGGCTTACACATTGAGAGAATTTGATGAGTCAAAGTGCTTAGATGAACAGTTCCAAAAGTCAAAAGTGGACAAACACTCAGGGACGGACCAAGTATGTACTACATACATTGTATATAAATATACAATGATTTAAAAATAAAAATTGATTCAAATTACTAGTATCGAAAAAATTCATTAAATGTAGTATTTTTAAAATATTTTTACTAGTATATTTTACGAGATATTGTAGGTTAAACATTATGCTACAATAGCAAACATGAATGAAGATAGTATATAATATAACTATGTACTCCATGTGTCCCATTAAAGTTTTACCTCTCTCTCTCTCTTGTAATTTATCTATCAAAAATAACTCTTTTTTGTCTTTTCATTTTCTAACATTTTTTCAATATTCTTCTTAATTTCCGTGAAATTAATTTAAGATGGATGAACTATATCCCATCAGGCCATTACTAAACTTCAGTACTTCACTTTTGACATCTTGTTGGGTTACTGTTGTATACAGGTAGATCACTGCAATCTTTTGATAATTGGGACCATATATCCACTACAAGATGAAGCTAAGCTAGCTCAACTGGTTTGAGAGAAAGAGATAAATTGCATTATCCTATACTGTGAGTTACTAACTTAATTTCACTGGTTTCCATTTTCAACCAAGTGAGAACTCTGTCAAAAAATAATACTTTCACATTTATCAGCTAACCTAAACCTAGAAATTTTCTTTGTGAAAATTGAAGCGGGTTGACGTATTCAAGCTGAATTCCCGGCAAAGCTTCTGTAGAGATTTTGTAAGCGTAGGGCTCCCACAATAGAATACTCCTGCAGATACCATATGAACTATCAAGCAATGTAATACAAAACAGACCATAAATAAGATTTTGGGTGGTTGCAACTTGCGAATTGCCAGTTGTTTAGTTAGTTTCTTTTCGAAATCTAAAAACAAGAGTTTGGATTTCTGTTATAGCTTTCATCACGATTAACATGATTATAATAGTATAAATATGCGTGAATTTCGTTTATTATCCAATGTAAAACCAAAAATTCACAACCTGCAACCACCCAGAACGTGGCCTTAGAATTTTAGTTTCACGAAACACAACCAAGTAAACAAAATATATTTTCCAGTACCAATTCTAGAAGAGGGATGTGCGGCTGCCATTTGAGAGAACACTTTTTTCCAGTTTGGTCTAGCAAAGTGTGTTCTTATCTGTTGAAAAAGAAGTGTTCTTGAGCTACTTGTTTTTTTCTTAATAAGAATCGATGAGTGGTCTGTCAAGTAATTACCCGGCTGTCTGAAACAACATCGACTCCATTTTTGGCATGTTGCAGAGACTGCACCATGGCAATGAGTGCAGAGCGGGCATCTCCTTCTTCGTACATGCTCGTTAAATAGTTGTGCATCTCTATCACATGCTGTAATGTTTATAGAACACACATCATTAGTTCATAAGTACGTGTTACTCCGTAATATAGACAAATGATGAGATGTTAAAGTCGTTAGACGGTTTATATATGAATTAGGGCTCCCACATTTCGGTCATACTCAGCTATGTCATCCATGACACCTTTGAACCATTCAAATGATCCTTGCTCTCGTGTCACCCAGTAGAAATAAGCTCTATGAGGCCCCGCCCTATTAGGTTCCACGTTCTGCTCCTGCATATATATAGTTTAAGAGGATAAATATAGAAAGCATCGTGTGAGTTTTTACTTTTTAGTGTGGAATCTCAAACCTTGATAACTTAACATGTCTAAAGCCGCGGATTCATGAAGTTATTAGAATGACAGTTTCTAATCTCTATAGTAACTCCATCACAGAGTTAATTACTACTGATAATGTGTTTGCAATATAGCTAGTCGTCACCACGACCTTAGTTGAACAGGATCTATTCTATAGGCTTGTACCTCTGAATCTTTAGCTCTAAGGAGAGAGTAATAATAGCTACTCATCATCTGTGACCAAAATGTCCGGTTCAATAATGTGGGATATAACCTTGAATGTAAGTGTTCGCCTAACTCGATTACTACAAGGCGGCTTTGGGTACCAAAAAAACTGTGCAGGATTGACCTAAAGTTGACAATATTTCAATGTGAAGTTGATATTTGGGCAGACCTAACACATACTCCCTTTCTCCCTAGAAAAAGTCACAGCTTGACTTTTCCAATCAAAGTTTATAAATTTTGACCAACACTAACGTACAAAATGAATTAAAATTTAATCCAACTTTAATGTCATTGAATTCATTTTTAAATGTATTCTAGAGTATATATTAAATCTATATAATTTGGTTAAATATAACCATAGATATTACTCATTAGTGGTCAAAGTGTTATATCAAAGACCATGAGGAAAGTAGATAGAGTTGTAAGAATGTTTTCCAATATTCACAAGTGTGAGAGTAAATAAAAATAATAATGTGCAACAAAATTTCACCATTTTTGGCTTTGGGGTGTGATGGAATAAATCAAAATGGATCCCTAAACTGTCTGCGCTTCTTTAATTAATGAAGTAGCAGTTAGTCAAGCAATGCAACTTTCGACATTGAGCCAGGGGTCTCTTTGGAAACAGCCTCTCTACTTTCGAGTAGGGGTAAGGTCTGCGTACACACACCCTCCCCAAACCCTACTCTTGTGGGATTCAACTGGGTTGTTGTTGTTGTAATGTGCAACAAAAAAAAAAGAATAGATAAGGCACATTGCACAAGGATACATCCTGGTTCACCACAACTTATGGCTAATTGGCTAGTTTAGAATACTGAATGACTCACTCAAGATTCCACTACCTATCAAGCATAAGTGTGCTTAACAAACCATTACAACACTTAGGGATACCTCACCCTAAGATTTCACTAGCTCGGAGATACCTCACTCTAAGACTTTGCTACTCGGATATACCTCACTCCAAGACTTCACTTGTACAAGATATCTCTCTAAGATTTCACTACAAGAAGAGTAATCTTCTCAACACTCAAGGATAAACTCTCTGATAAGAGTAGAAATCAGTTACAAATAAAATCTCTAATCTTATTCACTCAATAAAACAATATGAAAAAAAACTCAATAAGAATTATTAAACACTTGAGAATGAAAGTATAGAAGGCATGTATTGTAGGGTGAATTTCTTAAGAAAAGTTAATTGAGAATGGATATCTTTAGATGCAAAAGACAAACTCTATGGGTGAAAAAGAAGAGCTGATGCAGCAAAGCAGCTTGTTGATCAATTAGCACATCCCCGCTAAGCGATTAGCAGGGCTAAAAATTGCCCTACGGAAATGCCCAAGTCTCTATCTAATCAATCAGCACCATTTTGCTAAACGTTAGCAACCTCAAAAAACAAGAAAGACGTTGCAGCTTGAAAGGGACCCAATATGGATAAGTATATGAATGTGGGATTCCTTTGAAAACTTACTCAAGGTTTAAACTAAAGCCATTTTTAATTGGTCTGCTTCAGCTGTGTTTGACCATTTCTAATCTTTGCTCAGCTTGTAATTGTCATTTATGAAATTGTGTAAATCAACACTTAAGTGACTTAACAGAATAAAAAGGTTCAACTCATGCATTCCAACCCTATATTAAGTATATACTTACAGTGACAACTGCTTCACTGTGTAAGATATCTTTGATAATACTGATGAATGGCGTTGCTCCAATGCCTAAGCCAATGAGTAAAAGGATGTCATATTTCTTGTAATTTTGAGCTGGGGCACCATAAGGTCCTTTTATTAAAATCGCTGGAAATCTGAGCCACCAAAGGTAGTATATACTCTGTATGTTAGTTGGGTTGATGAAAAAGAAGCTGTGAAACACTACTAAAGCAATTACAAGTTAATTTTCTTACACTGTTTGTGACTCCCCAGAAGCATTTGAGTAGGCTTTAGTTTCCATCCTCACAAGATTTCCCTTTCTTGATTGCACAGATTGCGGTTCACAGGCCTGCATTCGGAAGAGTTAGAACACAAAAACCAAATAAGCAAGTCAATGTTTGATAATAAAAAAATGTATATAGTTGATCACTCATCTCCTGATAACTAGAAAAATTAGTGCAAACAAACAGGCACTACATTTTCCTTCCATATTTAGTGTGCTCACACGCACGCGCTCACACACACACACATATGCACATGTAATAACCTTTGCAAATTTGTTTTTAAGCTCTGTCGTCCAATCGCCAAGCGTACGAATGTGGACACTTAAGTAGTTGTCATCAGGTGCAGAAGTGATTGAGAAAGGATGCCTGGAGGGAGAGTAAAGGGGGACTAATTTTAGCATAAATCGCAACACGGGCGCTCCTAAAAACCATTTTTGACTCAATTCATTACCATTCAAAACTTGATATATCCCGACATTTTACGAAAATGTACATTCCACTCTTATACTTGAATGTTGGAGGCTTGCTCATGTACAGTGCTAAAACATTTCCTGTATATATCACTGCCTGTAAATTTTTCCATAAAACATTTACTTAACAAAATGTTCCAAAAAAGGATTTTATGCAAACTATTTTCCTTATGTTGCAGAAACAATAAATAAAAAGAGAAGTGTCATGTTGCTCGTGCACCTTTTTGATGTTCACATCGTATTTATTTTCATAGACGAGGAAAACTCTTTCACTGGCATATGCCATCATTGGTACTATGATATACATCCACGTCTGCTAAAGGACTGTTCATATGTTAGCATGTTACAAAGACAGATTTTAGCTGGTAACAAGCATGAACAAAGATTTAAAAAAAAAAATTGGAATGCTTCTTCTTGTTTTGATTGTCGTTACATAACTAGTGTAAGAAATGATAATTTTTTATCTGATTAGAAGTAGACCAATCACCAATGCCTTAAATGTAGGGTTGTATTGTTATAATGTATTTTACCATCAATGATTTGGCATAAAAAAGCATGGTTAGTAGAATATGATCAAACATACCGTCTTTTTATACCATTCTTGTGTGAGGAAGATAAAGTAGCCGTGGATGATAAAGAGGAAGTAGACTACTACCAGCAGATGATGTGCATACCAAAAAGCATTAAACCCTGCTAAATGATGAAGGGGTGGGGGCAGTTTGATGACATTCCTTCTGAAAGAATGTGTTGCCAAGGTGAAGATGAATACCATCAAAAGACTCATCAAAATTCCAGTTAGGCCCGGGGTTGATGCAACCAAGTTAGCGTAAGTGGGCTGGCGATACTTGAAAGGCTGCCCTAGAATCGCCATGAATTTATCTCTTGAGCATGTGGCGACTCTCACAAAGTTGCAACTTGTATGCATCAGCGCATGAACAAACGTCGCAATGATAATTGCAAGGGCGATTATCTTGTGGAAGGCGAGGTTATCATCAAAAGGGATTATTGCACCGAGGAATGACTCTCGGAGGGTGGTGAGAGTTCTTCTGCACACAGGGAGGAGAATGAGAGCCATATTGAACTTTAGTGTCTCTGCAGAGCCTTTGGCTATGCATACACAATAGCCCATTATTTGGAAGGCTGCTAGGTGCTTGAACTGGTTGAACTTCCAGACAAAGAGTGTCATGTTGATGCACACCCACAATGTGAGTACCCATATTTGTTGCCACTTTTCGTGCATCTTTTCTCCTGTCATAGACATGAATTTGCTCACTGGATCTCTATACTGTTTCGGTATCATCGTTCTTGCCAATGTCTGCGTTTTCTTGAACTTCTGCTTGTTCCCGTCTTCCGATCCCACAATGTCTCTTAGTAGTGTTTCAAGTTTCCACATCTGCTTCATTTTACGAATTGTCAGTCACCATTAGGAGTAGTCCAAGTCCTTATAAAGTTAGACAGATTTTTGGAAGAGAAGTGAAAAAGAAGACCTCTATGTATCCATTTTGATCAGGATCAAGCTCTTCCATGATTAAAGCGGCATAGGATTCGGCGTGTTGCTTAAACGTGGACAATTTGTTGGCAGAAGCACTCATCACTAGAACCTTTTTCCACAACATTCTTACTTATTGGTTGTTGAAAGTGAACCATATTAAACTCATAATGTAACTTTTCTCACCTCTTTAACCTCTTCTTCTGATAGCTTCCCATCACCATTCTTGTCACACCTAAAAAATCCAGTTGACTTAGACCTCTACTCTAACACACAAGATGAAATCCTCCACAAATTTCTTACATGTCAAAGAAAATATGAAGCCGTGTATCGAGGTCTTGGTCTGTCATGTCTTCCCAAAACATTCGCATTTCTTCTATAGTAATTCCATTCTCTGCTTCAATCTTCCTCCGCCTTGCCAAAGCATCAAATAACTCGGCCGCAAATTCCTTGCTGTCTCCCATTCCTTCAAGGCATAAGTCATACAAAGCTTGGGTTAATTATAATTTAACTCTTGAGCCATTTCATGTAATCATGTTGACATATATTTTGTCCTATTCCTATAAGTCTATAACTTTCTTTCTGGTTGACTTTTTACAGCATTTGGTGCAAGACTTTGATCATTGTTATCTATAGTTCTACATAATAAAAAAAACAAATGATATTCATTTCATTTTATCACACAATGTAATCTTAACCCAAATCTTCGTGAAATTCAATAAATTTTGATCTCAAGATTCAAGACAGGGATAAAATTATGGGACGGAGTGAATATAAATCAACATATAAGGCATTAGAGTACACCAGATTAAATGGTTTAAGATGGAAATTGAAGCTTTGATATGGTATTAGAGCCCACTAAGCTCAAACAAACAATTTGATTCTAGTAAAGCTTCAGAAAATAAGAATAAAATTTATCACATGGTCTCTATTTCTCAAACAAGGTTATTCAAAAAAAAATATTACCAATGCAGGCCCCAAATTTGTGCCTGTAAAGCCTCCCAGCATCTGCATTTTGATTGAAATGTCTCTCAATGTCTTTCCATGCATCTGCTTCCTTCCCCGTGATTGATCTATCCAGAAACCTTAGGCCATTGAACCCTCGCGACGCCCCTGATTGTATTACGGGGGCATCCGACGTGTTCTCCGTCTCCGCGTTTTCCAGAATCCATTTTACTGATGCTCCTCTCTGCAATTGTCCATTGAAAGCAGCCATTGATGTGAAATTTGGAAGATTTTGGACGAAGATTTGGAGGCTGGATTAGGGGAATGTCGCGATGGGGAGAACCCTTCCCATTTGTCAAGGCTGCCATTGTCATCTTCCACTGTAAGAGCATTGGCAATGGAAGTCAAAAAATGGAAAGCCACCCGGTGAAGTGGAGCATTTCAACCAATCAAAAAGAGTCCACTCAGCGTGTGGCGAGTAAGTAGAGTAGCATGTCATGCAGTCGCAAGTAATTATTGTTTACACTTTTGTGACATATTTTAATTATAAAAATTTTTTTGCTTATCTTTTTTTCATAAAAATATATGCACTTCATTTAAAAAAAAAAAAACCTTTTTTCTAAAAATAAAAAAATAAAAAAATAAAAAAAATAAGAAAACAAAAGAGAAGAATGGCTCGCCCAAGTCATGCCTTGCATCGAAAAATACACAAGCCACGCATGGCAAAATGGGTAAATTGGTGATGTGGCATGGCGTGGCAGGCATTTGCCTTGCCACTGCCAATGCTCTAATGGCAGGTGTGAATTTTTTTCCTCGGGCCACAGAAAATAAAATAGTTACAACACTTGTTTTGTGATTGGTTCTTTTAATATGGTGTTAATTCGAAAAATTGATAATTTTTCTTCTTCCTAAAGAAAAATGCTATTTTGCTAAACAAAAATGTTATAGTGCCTCCAAATAGTTGATGATTATCATATGTGCCGCAGAGATGATTATCATCTGTGTTATCTCTACGAAGCGGATATTTGTATATAGGTTTTACGGTAGCATATTGGGTCATGCCCATTTTCTGTACTTGTATTTATATTATCTCACGATTAATGAAATCCGACGAGAGCCTCCGCTAAGTGTGTTCATGGTATCAAAGCCAAAACCTAGGCCTATGGATTCGATCGCGCCCTGTTTTTTGTGAGGAAGATTCGTCTGTCGGTGGTCAGACGACATCCTCCGGCTATCTATTCTATTTATTTCCTTGACCGTGCGGCTTTAGGGACCCAATTAGCTTTCTTTTATCTGGGAATTGGAACAGCCGTTGTTTGTGTTGCAATTGAATTGGTTGTGCTCTGTTCGTCAATCATAGATTGAAATTGGGACATGCATACTTTGCTTTCTTTTTTTGCTCTGTTTGTGTTCGCCTTTGGCGTCATTTTAGAATTGTGTGGTATGTCTTCCATGGAGCAAGGTGAGTGGCTAGTTGATAGTGGAGCTTCTCATCATATGACAGGGATGCTTTCGTGTTTGACTGATGTAGTACCGAGGCCTCCTTGTACTATAAGTTTGCCTGATGGGAATCATGTAGTGGCAAATTCTTGTGGCCGGGTGCAAGTGTCTATCTTTTTAATCTTGCGCAATGTCTTTATGGTCCTAATTTGAAATGCGATTTGATATCAGTGAGTTGTCTTTTCAACTTTCATAACTGTCATGTTCTTTAATGATCATTCTTGTGTGATAAAGGACCGAACTACGAAGACGCGGATTGGACAATGTGAAGCATGCAACGAAGTCTATGTCTGTCCTTCTCCAGCCCAAGCATCCAAAGCTGAGTCTGTTTCTTTATTGCATCAACGTCTTGGTCATTCGTCCCCTCAAGTTTTGTCTCTACCTCCATTTAATAAGAGTAATACTAAAATTAAAAATTTTCAGTCTTGTGATATTTGTTTCTTCTCAAAACAGACTCGTTCCCAATTTCCCCTAGTCTTGATAAAGCGATGCATTGTTTGATCTTATGAAGTGCATATTAACACAAAAAAATTATTGAAAAATAAGAGACTATTGATGTATGTGATGAAATCTTACATTATTAATATTGGCATTATCAGTCTTATTTTAGGATAATTAAATGGATGTTATTTTAGTTTTTTCTCTATATTTTATTCCTATTTTAATATTTTTTAAATATTTTGGTGAACTTAAGTCCACTTTGATTTTGTAGACTTTACTTAAAAAATTAAATTTTAGCAATATTGATAAACCTTTTCAAGTTTTTTGAGCCTACCATATTAAAATGATGTGAATACAACCAAATACTCCGTATTAGATATGAGTGCTACTGTGTTAGGACCATCAAATTAATGCTCAAAAATGACAAATTCTTATATAGATTTGAGGTTTACACTCACTTTATTAGACTTTATTATATAAACAGTATAAAAAAATCAAACTTCTACAAAAAGAATCTACTTATAAATCCATGAACAAAATGGAAAAAAATCATAATTTTCATGTGTATCTTAAAAACAGAAAAACAAAATTAAATTTGAATTGAATGGGAAGGGTAGCCGAATAGGGGGAATATAGGGAAGAAAACGAAAATTCAGTATCAGGAAAATATGGCCCACGTCACTCCTGCTTCAACTCGGCACCTTGACTCAGTGCCCAACTCACCCTTCTCCTTCTCTCCACCCCCCTTCCATCACCCATCAACCAAACCCGACTCTTTCCGACCCGCTTTCTCTAACACTCCCTTTTATTGCAATTCTGCAAACCCTTTCTCTCCATCTTTCTGCCCATTCTCGTCTTCTTCCGCTCCCTCCCGCCGTCGTCTTCCTCCGCCTTTCCACCTCCGCAGCAGCTTGGGTGCACCGGTTTCTCCCCAACATTCGCACGCAGTGTATCCCCGACCTCCACCGGCGGTCGATTTCCCCATTTTATAGGGGTTCCGCTCAGTCCTCTGGGAAGGCATTTTTATTTCCCCTCCAATGGTGGCGTTCAATTTTCCCTCCTCCCTCCCTCCCTCGCTCTCCGGATCCCAGGTGATTTTCGATTCTTTATTCTCTGTCTTCTCTATTTTTTTGGTGCCTTTTAATATAGTGGGAAATTGATTAATTTTTTTTTGCAATTATTTGGATTTCGCTGCTCAATTTTCAGTCTATGTATTTTTGGTTTAGAATTTGAGATGTTTTATTCGGAATTTGAAATTTTCTAGGGTTTGAGTGGACAGTGAAGTTGGGTTCTTCAGCATAATTTTGCTGGGGAGAGGGCGTGATTTTGGGTTGATGTCACCTTGAATGGCTATAGAAAAGAATTGCTTCAAGCCATCAAAATTGGACTCGGAGCTTTCTTCACACAGTAGGGAAGTAGTGATGTCTAGTGACGAGGAGGAGTTCCAGCGGTATAACAATAATTCTAGTGCCGTTGAATCCGAAGAAGACGATGACGAGGAGTTTGACGATTGTGATTCAGGGGCCGGATCAGACGACTTTGATTTGCTGGAACTAGGTGAGTCTGGGGAGGAATTCTGTCAGGTTGGGGATCAGACTTGCAGCATTCCTTTTGAACTGTATGATCTCCAGGGTTTGGGTGATGTCTTGTCCATGGATGTCTGGAATGATGTCTTGAATGAGGAAGAAAGGTTTACTCTCACACAGTACCTTCCTGACATGGACCAAGAAAATTTCATGAGGACATTGATAGAGCTTCTGACGGGGTGCAATTTGCATTTCGGGAGCCCTCTCAAAACTCTGTTTGATATGCTGAAGGGAGGGTTGTGTGAGCCAAGAGTGGCACTTTATCGCCAAGGATTGGTGTTCTTTCAGAAGCATCATCATTATCACACCCTGAGGAAGTACCAGAATGTGATGGTCAACACTTTTTGTCAGATTAGGGACGGATGGCGAAACTGCAGGGGATACAGCATTGAGGAGAAGCTCCGCGTTTTGAACATCATGAAAACTCAGAACAGTTACATATCTGAGAAGATGGAAGAAATGGAAGAGAGTGATGAATCTGAGAGAGAGGATTCCGGCGATGCCTCGTTTTGGAGTAAGAGAGTCAAAGATCGAAAACATGGACAAGTTTTACTATATCCTGGAAAGCAAATGACTGTAGAAACTGCAAAATTTGGGAAGCAAAATTCAAAAGGTGCGTTGAAGTTAACTGGGACATCTACTGCAAAAGAGTTTTCTGGAAGCTTCCCATCCGTTCATCATGAAATGGACACTAGAGCTGGGACCTTCGGTGCACTGCCCCTTTCTCATCATATGAGAGATCGGTTATTGGGCGATGAGGATGACGATGGAGGAATGCATGAAGTGGCGGTTCAGAGAGATAGAAACTTCTCTCGAGCTGGGGTGAAGGATAAATCAGGGAATTTAAAGATGAGGAGTAAACTGGATGGATTGAGAACTGAAGAAGAATACTTTGATGGTTTGACTGGACGTTCTGTGCCTTTGAGAACAGAGTTTTATGGACCTGGCAGGAAAAAGGCTGGCAATCAGTTGTTCAGTGTCCAGGGGTTGAACAAATCCTTGAATGGTAGAGCTCCTTTAGATTTTGGGAATAAATCAAACTATGTTGAGAATCTACAGCAATATCCTTTTGAGAATTATATGATATATGGGAAAGGTCGGAGTCCAAATCCATCTCTAAAAGGAGGCCAAGTGGAATTAGCTGATGATTGTGAGCCATTTTGGCATGGTAACGAACAAACGGGTCCTAATTATTATAGCAACCAATCTCATCGGAAATATGGTGATTGGAATTCCAAAAGCAAAAAGTTGAAGCATCAAGAGCCTTCTGAGTTTCATTCAGGATATGCCAAAGCAAAACCATTTCAAGGGAAGTTCAAGGCATCCTTGCACATTGATCAACGAGGTGGGGCTGGGTCCAACAAAGGCAGAAGGGAAATTATAAAAAACGAAGACACCGAATCTGATTCATCAGAAGGAATTGATGAAGAAGAAGATGATGCTGACAACAATCCCTTGCTAAGGAGCAAGTTGGCATTTCCTTCTGATGCCCTCCCAGATATGAAATCTGGCTCAGAGGCTAATAAGAAGGATCAATTTGTTCGAAAAAACACAAAGGGTGGGTTTCTGCCTCATGATTTTGATGAACCATTATTAACTTCATCAAAAGCGGGGACGAATCTTGTCTCACAGAAGAATGGGAAGAAGGGTAAGATGCTGCTGCGTGATCATGAGCATGTGAATATTTTATCTGCTAAAGACTTGTGTGGCAACTACTTAAGTGGACAGGGGCATCATTTCATAGGTGATCATGATGAGGATGATGATAACCAACCAATCTACAACATTGCAAGGAATGACCGTATTAAAGGGGCATTGTTGAAAGGAGAAATTAGACATGAGTTTTGTGGTCCCCAGTCAAATGGTATGCCTGAAATGTATGGTGGTGATCATCATCTAGAAAGATCCGAGTTACAGTTAATAGGGTGTAACACTACAGCAAAGAAGCGCAAAATCAAAGAGGGACTCTCGTTTATTGATGAGCAAGCTGCTGACAATAATGAGTATAGTTATACACATCAGTTGCAGCAAGCAGAGGATGTGGGCTCTTCGAAGAAGCAGCGGGGGAAAAAGAAATTGGAAAGCGACACAGAAAAAGGAGTCTCTGAGCTGCTGCCACCATTGGATATCAGTATTAACGAAGACGATAGTGCTCATCATCACCAAGAAGCCATACAAGTGCAGAAAAAACCATTCACTTTGATCACACCTACTGTCCATACTGGCTTCTCCTTCTCCATCATCCATCTTCTCTCAGCCATTCGGGTGGCTATGGTCACTTCCCTCTTAGAAGATTCTATGGAGGTCGTTAGCAAGAAAGAAGATGACGGAGTTCGAACCCAAGCAGCAGAGTTGTTGGACATCAACAATAGCTCACTTTCTCCTTCTCATGAAACGAGGGCTACCCCGTCTCTAGATATTCAAGAAATTGTTAACCGTGTGAGATCCAACCCTGGAGATCCCTCCATTCTTGAAACCCAAGAACCGCTCCTAGATCTGGTCAGAGGGGTCCTCAAAATATTCTCATCAAGAACAGCACCGTTAGGAGCAAAGGGATGGAAGCCTCTTGTTGTTTATGAGAAACCATCAAAGAGTTGGTCCTGGGTGGGCCCAACTCATCACGAGGCACCTATGGATGAGGAGGAAGTCACCTCTCCAGAAGCATGGGGCCTTAACCATAAAATGCTTGTTAAGTTAGTTGATTCTTTTGCCAACTGGCTGAAGAACGGTCAGGAGACACTCCAGCAGATAGGGAGTCTTCCCCCTCCTCCTTCCTCATTGTCGCAGTATAATTTGGACGAGAAAGAGCGGTTTAGGGATCTGAGGGCACAAAAGAGTCTCAGTACCATTACTCCTAGCTCCGAAGAAGTAAGAGTTTATTTCCGGAAGGAAGAGGTCCTCAGGTATTCAATCCCTGACAGGGCCTTTTCTTACACGGCCATCGATGGGAAGAAGTCTATTGTGGCCCCCTTGAGAAGGTGCGGCGGCAAACCGACATCAAAAGCCCGGGACCACTTTATGCTTAAAAGGGACCGACCGCCACACGTGACGATCCTGTGTCTTGTACGGGACGCAGCCTCACGACTACCCGGAAGTATCGGGACCAGAGCCGACGTGTGTACTCTGATCAGGGATTCACAGTACATTGTTGAGGAGGTTTCTGATGCACAGGTCAACCAAGTGGTCAGTGGCGCGTTGGACCGTTTGCACTATGAACGGGACCCGTGTGTGCAGTTTGATACGGAGAGAAAGCTGTGGGTGTACTTGCACAGAGAGAGGGAGGAAGAGGATTTCGAAGATGATGGGACCTCATCCACTAAGAAGTGGAAGAGGCAAAAGAAAGAAGCTAATGAAGATGTTATTCTTGACCAACAAGGAGGGGCTGCTGCTGCTGCCGCTGCTGCTGTGACCATTGCTTCTTACCACGACGATGATGAAGATGGTGGGGATCTTCCTGGCGAGGACAATTTTGATGATGGTGAAACATAGAGAACCAAAAACCACCTTCTTCTGGTGAGTATATTTATGGTGTCTCTTTCTGTCAAATTCCATTGTTTTGTACGTATATTAAAAGACTAATGCTAGGGCTACACCAAGTTGTACCTATACACCAAAGAGATTTGTGGTGGAGAGATGGTTGGGGTACAATTTGGTGTACCCCAAACATTCTTGGTATATTAAGGTCCTGTTTGGCATCACGTTAGAGGCTAGCGTTAGTGTTTTGGAAAAAAACTATCCGACGGTAGCCTTTAGCGTTATCATTTCAGAACTAATTTACACCATTAAAATTTTATCCAAAACACTAGTGCTAATAAAAAATGTTGTTCCCAAACAAGACCTAATTTTGGATGGGGTTTCTTATGTGACTTTCAGGATGTGTGTTGGGTGGTGGATGCAAGCTACCGGCGCGCGTGATCGTATCATGATTGCTGCTACAAGGTCTGCTACGCTCTGCACTTCAAGAAGTTTTATGTATATTTTGTGATGCATATTACAGTAGCACTCTGATTATATGAATATTATCCTGGTGGATGATAGCTAGTACTTACTACTACACTAATAAAAGAGTTATTTTTTTTTCTTTTGCCATTCTTCATATGGACTCCGATAATTATGCTGCTCGTACCACACTTGGTTTCGGCATGTTTGTGTAAATTTTTATAATAATCTTGAAAAAAAATGTGTTTGTTCGAGGTTCGTACCACTAATGTGTCACAAATACGACGACTCTGACTGTATAATTTTGCCAAACTCAACACTCACAATGTGACTGCTAGTTTCATACTCTTAAAATTTTGTTTGTTCATCAAAGAATGCTCATACCAATGTTCCACAATGTGATTGTTAGTGTTAGATGGTTGTTTCTATGTGGCCTTGTGAATCAATCTCTTTGTTGACTAGTTTATTCTCCGTTTGAATTACTCAACCCTTAAAGGAAAAATTTACATGAATACTCCAAGAAATGAGCAATTTATGTTAAAACTTCATAATTTAATAATTGAGGCATGCGTCACTCCTAGAAATTGCTCATTTTTAACTCATTATTTCAAATTGTCATCTAAGCTAAATACGTGACATTTTAAGTTCTGATTGTTACTCCGTATTAAATTTAAGTTGGTAATTAATAAAAAAGATTTAAAAAAACATGAAATGCAGCAACCCAGTTGAATCCAAGATAAACATTCTTATCTTTGTAAAAACAGAATCTACTTCTATTAGGCTTTAGATGCATTGCATTTACCAGTGACCCTTTTAGTATTGTATCTTGACTTAATCCATTAAGTGCTCAAGAACAAAACATTGGAAAAATCAATAAATAAGAAAGAGAACCGTGGGGGGGGGGGGGGNTCTGGCCAAAATATAAAAGAATAATTTGTGAAGACAAAACACCACACTACAGTCAAGGAGTTGTTGATGCACAAACTATACACGACGATGTGCCCTAAAAATTCAACCTCAAACTCAATTGATGGCAGTAAGTGGAAGTCTTGAATCTCTCAGTCTCTGTGGGCTCTCACCAATGTGTTGTTGTTTTAGGTCTCCATTCGGTAGCTTCGACGATTTCACGTCCCAAAATGACCTCACCAACTCCTCAAAAGCTGGAGTCCGGAGTTCTTCAATGGAGTCAACGCTCGGAAGGTTGATCGTTCTCTTCGCCGGTGTAGAACAGGATGGCTCGTCGACCTGTTCGTTGTCATCCGAGAAAAAAAAACATTTACTTAATCGCGCACAACAACACCTTTTAAGTACCTATTTATATGCTCTTATTACAACATGCGCTTCCGCCAAACGCGGCCTTACTGTGTATTCTTCCGACAGGCATTTTCCTGCGTATTTTCTGATCTCAGCTACTTTGTGGAGGTGTCCGGCGTTCAACTCTCCCAGTTGCCCACAGCAAGGAACGATCATGGAGTCGAGGTTCTCGCATGCGTCATGGTCAAGTTGCAAAGAATCTGCTTGAGTTTTTTTTTATTTATAAAATTAGTAGAAATAATGAGATTATCCAGAGAAATGTGCTAGTGCAAAAAGAAAAATGGATGACTTACTGTCAATAGATGAAAGGAGATTCTTGCTTGCATTGTCTGCATCTTCAAGTGCAGATGATACACCTGAAGAAAACTGTGTCCGCAAGGATTGATTGGCATCCAATCCTTCCCTGTACAACCCAGAAAAAAGAACCCTTTATTACTCAGTCCTGTTATTCTCCATCCATCTCAAAGTACATTTCACACTTCCCTTGTTTCCTTTCGAGGAAAGGAATGTGTGCCTCAAACTATTTATCTTTTTTTCAAACAAATTATATAACCATTCGTTTTATTTCAAAACATGAGAGGAATTCACCCACAAAACTAACCTAACTATCTCATGAACAGAAGCAACATTGGCATCCTCAAGATTGAGCAAAGATCTTTGAGCATCACTCCACTGCTGTGCACCCATTTTTGCCTTCTGCAAACTGTGGAGAAATTGGTTTTAATTTATGTATTATCACAGCAAGGTCAAGAAGATCCGAGATCATGAGATCCCTACAGAATGCTACAATCCTGCACGTACCAAGTTTGTAGGACTTCTTCCATTTCGTTCTTTCCGTTCTCCACCGTAGCAGTATGCTCTACGTAGTTTGATTCAGCTTTTCCCATGAAAGTTGTCCACTCGCTTTGTACTGAAGAACTCGAATCATGTATGGTTGACATCTCTTGCTTTATTTTTTCTGTCCTACTGGAGGCGCTTTCTCGGAGGCCACTGATTGCACTTTGAACCTATCAAATACAGAATTCGCACATTTTCATCAATTGCTTTTTGTGCTTATGTGTTATTAAACCCACCCAGGGCCTACACATAAAATCAATTGCTTTTTGTGCTAATTTTTTTCTCTCTTCAAATTGATCCCGCTACTATGCTCCCGCCCCAACTAAGAACAGTGGTTATACAGGCATACAGAACCTGATTTCCTTCTAGAGCACTAGTTTTTTAACACAACAAATCAAATTGGTTTAAGTCATTTGCTACCAAAACACATGGATTAGCTATTCTGATTTCATTTAATGCCTCAACAAAAATAAAGTAAAATATAATAAAACATGATTGGGAAAATTAAGAATCCAACTTAGCAAAGCTACCAAAACTGGGTGAAAAAAACGAATGCCGTGTTTACATACCAGTTCTTTCTTCCGAGCATTTGAGCTTGCAAGCAACTCTGCCACTTTTTCTAAGAGTTGTTTTTCTTCGTTCACAGCACATTCCTACAAAAACAAAATACATGGAAATACTTGTAGCCATGCAGGATGTCTGTATGCACCTATATTTTACACTTATGCAACAAAAAAAGTTGATGGGCTGACAAGACATGGTACCTCGAACTTCTTTTCAAGCTCAGTGAACTTTTGGGCATTGACCTCTTGTGCTTCGTCGACCATTTGACCCAACTGTGATACATGTGTATCTAAATTCTTTAAAAAACTTGTGGTTGTTTGGGAGATTGACCTTGAGGTTGTGATAGTCCTGCAGTGAGCCTGCAAATAATGGTGAAAACTCTATGAATTTACGCTTGAGTTAAAAAAAACCTGGGAAAAAGGAAAGAAATGGAAAGCACAACTTGGTACATACTTCACGTTGCTGCTGAGCATATGCAATTAATTTTTCCTCCTGACCATGAAGGCTGTTTTGAAGTTCATTGATCAATGTATCGGCCTTGGAAGCAATCCCCTTGAAGAACTGCACCATTCAAGAGGGATAAGAGACAAAGATTTAACACAGAAAGCTTGTCAAACTCAAAAGCCACTTGCAAGTTACATACCTCTCCTAGAGCAGACGAGTGTTTACAAACTTCAGAATTTAACCGTTCAAAAGTCAACTGAGAATTACCATCAAGCTTTCCCGCTAAATCATCCAAAGAATTGATGCCAGACCCAAACATGACTTTTAACTTCTCTAAGTGACCGCGAAGCTTATCGGTAGCCTAAGAGCACACACCCAACAGAATTGTTGATTAAAAATCTAACATAGTATAATTTGTTTGGCTTCAAATTCAGAAAAATACCTCAGTCTTAGTAGACACAAAAGATTTCATGTCTTCCTCCATGGCTTTTAGCTGTTGCTCTTGCTGTGTGGCTGAAGCAGCAACAGTCTGATGCAGGATATCAAGCTGTTGAGTTAACTGGGATTGAAAATTCTGGACGAGTACTTTATTCCCATCTTCTATTTTGTCCTTGCGTTCTGGAAAAGGATATATCTTTATGCAATATAAACACAGCTTCACAATCACCAAGACACCTTTTATATTGCACAAGAAAACATCGACACTTACCAATCTTGAAAAATAAGTTGGACACATCTGATGCAGCGTTCTCTAGTTCAGCTCTTAGTTCAAATGCACGCTCAACAAGTGCTTTTTCTGTACAAGGAGAATTTGGTGTTAAAGGATCATGCCTAAAGAGGAACTAGCTCACATACTCACATTATCATCTGATAAAGGGATACTCCTTATCCGGAATTAGATCAAATGATAGTAAATGACAGAGATAGACAATATAAAAGACGTGTATTTAAAAATGTGTTTTGCACACGGAATGCATAAATAGAGTGGACTATACCAGATTTCAGAAGATTTGTAATCAGATATTCCTTTTCTTTTATTGTTGCATTTGCTTGCCTTAGTCTTTCTTCAAGATCAGACAGCATATGCTGAGTTTCTTGGAGCTTTTTCTGATTACACAAAAAATACTGTCACATACAGTGAAACTAATGGCAGTGAAGTATTGGATTTATTTAACATAGATATTCAAACCTCTGTTTTTTCAAGTTTGTCAGTCAAATCTGCATTTGAGAGCTGTTCAGAATTGTATAGTTCTCGAAGCTCCATTAATTGCTGCGTGCAGAACAACACATTATTATGAATTAAATTTCTCAAAGAAAACTGTTAAAAGTGTAACTTAGCTTAGTCAACTTAGTTTAACACCTTATCTCTGGAGTCCATGTGGAGTTCCATTCTTTCTATCTTCTCAGTCATAGCCTGAATGAAAATGACAGGTACATACCTTTTTATGTCAGAAAATAGTTAGATGGATCATGGATGAACTTGAACATGGAAATGAAAAGATAGCAGTAACCTTCTTCTCAGCTTCCTCTTGAAGGTATCTGTCTTTAGGTATATAGATGCCATTCTTCTCTCTTGCAGCATAGACCTCTGGTTGACAATAAACATGTTTCTTAAAAAGATGTATGCATCACAAAAGCAGTCAAGATGGCATCTTTTTAAAATTGTCTGCAAATAAAAATAAATGTGCATGTGGCACATGCCAGAAAGCAATTACTGACCTTGCTTCAGTCGGTCAATTTCAGAGTACAAATCTTTAATCATGGCAGATTTCATCATCTTCTGGTTTATCTGAACAACCATGATACAACTTTCAATTAGCTTCAAATTTTGAGTGAAATCGAACTGATGCACCAAAGCTAGCAGTCAGATAGATATTCATAACAGTTTCAGCAAATCGGACCTCTGGTTTATTCTTTATATTTTTTGCACGGTGAGCATAATCTAGAGTACTGAGTGTCTCTTCCAAGCAAGTAATAGAAGGTGCTATTGTTGCAATAATGCATGTCTTTGTTTTCCCTCCCAGAGAATCCCTTAATAACCTTGTTAATTTGCTATCCCTGATATCCAAACAATATTCCTTATCATATGGTTTTGAAAATAAATTAGAAGTAAATTCACAGAGATGATTCTAGAAATACCTGTATGGGACATGGCCAGAGTGCTCAACTAAAGCATTTATAACACGACCAAGTGTTAACAAGCTCTTGTTGATCTCACCGGCTTCCCTTGCTCTACCCTGCAAAAGGAAGGTTGTCAAAAAACATGATCAGATGTTGCATGATGCATCTTTATGTTGTGAAGAGAAAGTATCAAATTGAAGCCAAATCTGAGGACCTCAATTCATAACTATCATGTTCTACGGAAGCAGTCAAGAAAATTAGTTCAAAGAGGCTTCTCGGTTGTATCCAGAGGATATTCTAATAGCAGAGGCTTAACACTAATATATTGATATTTTCTCACCTCTCTTGCACCAGAGCGTGATATGTTCTCCGAACCAGCAAGGTCCACAAGATTCAATTTTCCACATTTAATCACCTCTTCTCCTTCTGGAGTGCACTCCTTGATGTGAATTGTGATTGAAAATATTGAGTGGGAACGGCTACTTTGTTTATTCAGAAGAGTCTCAGCTGTACGCCTTTTAGCAGAACCTTTCTCCAATATCTTGTAAATCTCATTTGCAGTGCATACTATCTCCTCTTCCAAGCCCCTAACAAAGACACCACCCTTACCATCTTCCATGAGTGCTATTGGCTTCTTAGACTTGTCATCAATAAATCTTGAGGATTCTTCCGGGGCTAAAAGATCGGATATCTCCTCATTATACAGCTCTAAAAATGTAACCTTCATGTTATACTCAGCATTTTGAGCTTCCAGTATATCAAAAATTTGCTTAACGGCCCTTGGTATAACACCTGCATCACTTGGAAATTCCCCATTCTAGAGGGGTGAACAATCATCAATCCATGAGTTAATACGACACAACTGCAATGTCATGCATAATGAATAAGAGGTTGTTTTATAATTTTCAAACCTTTTTCCTTGCCCCACCCTCCATTGTGTATGTTTTTCCAGTTCCTGTCTGCCCGTAAGCAAAAATGGTGCAGTTATACCCCTCCAGAACTTCAAATACAATAGGGCATATGGCAGTGTTAAACAAATCCTTTTGTTTTGATGCTGGACCAAAGACCTATGTACATAAAATAAAGGTTTGTTAAGACATTTAAGACAACACACTGAAATATGAAAATGCTAATAGAGAGATGCAAATGAAAATTAACTCTAATAAGCCAAGCTATGGTAAATCCTTTATACTCCATAATTCTTATGTTAGCTTTAATTGAGAATTGAAGAGCATTGGGAATTGAACAAAACACATTGGTGAATCTCATTTCTAATGAAATAACTCTCTATTCTCCCCATTTTGATCGGGTAGAGCATTGGAAATCAAATTAATATCTTGGTGAGTTGCACCCTAAAAATTACTCAGTACAAACTATAACATCACTTCAATTTAAAGCAGCTCAGTCCTCATAACTATCTTTCCTTTTCTATTCTTTTTTCTACCCTTTTCTTTTGTCTTAACTACCTATATATATTCATCAGAAGAAATGCTAGAAAGAAAGGGAGCATTCTTTTTTTTTGTATAGCAATAAGGCTATAATGTGTTTATAAATTAGAAAATGACCTTGTCAAAGACGAATGTCCTGTCAATCTGTTTGTTAGCTATACTCTGAACAGCCAAAACTTCTCTTCGACTCTCATTGCAGGATATCACCACGGGCGTGTGAATTCTCGTTTCTTCATCGCTCAATGGCCTTACATGACAAGAAATTCGTGAGCGGATGATGATCAAATCCCAATTCAAAGGTCCGGAAGAAACTCAGTGAACAACTAGGAAACTCACCTGCACCGCAAAATGACCTGTACATTCACGCCTTTCTCCTTGTCGTGCCTCCCCGTCCCGTTCCCGTCTCCCGATCGCAGATCCCTAACAGTCTTCTCGCTTGACCTCGGCGTCTGGGATGGAGATATCGAGACAAAACCATTCCCGCCTCCTCTTCTCTGCTGCTGAGATTGTGAAGACTCCATTACTACCAATTTCTTCTTCGAATCCGGATTCCTTCCCCGCCGCCGACCGAATCAAGGGAGTCGCCTCCGTCTGAATCTGCACATCACAAATCAATCAAATCAACTGAAATCACTTCAACAGAATGAGACAACTTATCCTTCTCTTTCTCCACTTCACATCAACTATCAAAACATCATTACTTTTTTCGGAAAATTAAGAGAGAGAAAGAGGCAAAGCTGATGAAAAGTCACAATCGATCCCAACTGAAACCGTAACCCGCAAGCAAAATTGGAATTAAAAACCACCAAATTCAACTTCATCCTTCTTCTAATTTCATTCCAATTCTATGAAAAAACAAAACGCATGTACATACCACAATCTGCAAGCAAGCAAAAAAAACAAAAACTGAAGAAGATTTGAAGGCCGGCGAAGGTCGAGAAGCTTCTCAATCAAATGCAGAATCTTCAGAGAGAATGTGAAACCAGAGGAGACGATTTAGAGATAGAAAGAGAAAGCAGATTCAAATACTGGAGAGAAAGATAGAGAGAGATGAGTTAATAATGGATTGGTTTTTGGGTCAAAACTATAAAACCAGAGAGAGAGAGTACAGGGTGGGGTGTGAAGGTGAAGCTGGAACAAGTTGACGTTACGGGAACGTTTGAATTTTGTGGCAGATAATCCGAAAGGTAACGGTGACGGCGTTGGAGACCCGTTGGGGGTTTGATTTTTTGACCGTTAAGCGTGAAAATTTTAAAACTTGAAAAAAAATTGGGTGAACTCATAGAACCGTTTGGCCGGGATCTTAGCAGTAAAGTTAGGATTAAAATTTAAGAAAGTGCATTACTTTTTTCAAATTAATGAAAAAATCTATTACCTCACTCTAATTTTTATACTTTTATCCCTCTTTTCGAATTTGTATGTCTTTTACCCTTATGTCTCACAAAAAAATTTCACATTTTTAGTTTTATTCATCTAAAAAAAATTAAATTTTTACTTTTAGTAGGAAATTTGTAGTCTTTTTACATTATTTCTTATCTACATCACTTTTAAGTGTATAATTTTACTTTTTTTGATATTCGTGCATAGACAAAGTAGATTATTTTAGACTGATAGAATTATTAACTAAAAATTGCAGAATATCTAATTACAGTAGACCATAGATCAAACATATTGATAGAATGTGATGTGGTTTATAAAAAAAACAAGAGATTTCAAATAAGTATTTAAAAAAAAGTTAGATAAGGTCAAATCACAAAGTTTATTTTGAAACGAAAAATGTGTTTAAAAAGCGATCTCTCTTTGTTTGAATTAAGTTATATATCATCTTATAATTTTTTAAAAAATATTCTATAATCAATCATTTGGGACTATATATGCAAAAAAAATGATCATATTTGACTTAAAAGACTAAATTAGAAAATCACCTATTATACAAGAGTATTTAAGGAATTTTCTCTTTAAAATATGTCCTTATATTGGAATTCGTGTGGATGCAATTCAAATTTGTCCTTGCATTCCACACTGCCAAAAATAATGTTTAAGTTGGTATACACTTCTAGAACATGAGCATAACACACTGCCGTCATATCCAATATAACATGTATCCACACTGCCAAAGTATGATCATTCCACACTACCAAAAAATGTGTTTAAGTTCGTATACACATCCAGAACATGAGCATAACACACTGCGAAAAAGTGTAGTTAAATATTGTGAACCATAACACACTGTTCAAAACATGGGCATAACACTCTTCCGGAAAGTGTATCCACACCACGACCATTCCACACTACCAAAAAGGGTATGATTGTAAGAGATCCACGTCATAAATAGTTATATGTGTGAAAAACATTTACTAGTGCTATATGTGTAATATTAGGTGTCTTAGAGTGCTACATAGGGTGATTTCTATAAAGTATTATAATACTCCTCCCAAAATAAATTGACCATTTATTACTCACATAGTCAAACTTTATTCCCTTGTTTTACTTGTAGTATATGTTAATATATGTTTGTCACTTCTTGTTTTGATTTTTTTTTAATATTGTTTTAAAATATGTAAGTTTTATTTTTTAAATATACTCCAATTCTCATATAAATTTAATTAAAAATAATTTCAGTCAAATATCACAAATCAAAACGAGTAATTTAAATTGAGACAGAGCAAGTGCTTCCCTACTTTTGAGTAAGGTAAGAACAGCGTACACATGCCTTCCAAACCTTACATTCATGGGATTTGACAGGATTGTAGTTGTGTGATCGAAGTATTGTACTGAAAATTTGAATATCGTGAAAAGTTAAATAAGAAAAAGATTTATAAACGACACACTATACTTATTAGAGTCATATCCCAATAATCCCATATACACTCCTTTCCTCTTAAATTTTTCTTCTCATTTTGATTCTTTATGGTAAACGCTTTTAAACTTTGATCATAAATTACGAAAAAAAATAAATTTTAATAAAGATTTGATATCAATAGATTAAGTTTGATAATTATATTTTTTTAAGCGTGTGTTACCTCCCCCAACTTTTGACATTGGTTCTTTTAGAATTTTGTTAATAAAAAGTTTATTACGCACCATTCTGGTGTGTAAAAATCATCCTAAATAGGACTAAAACATAGAGAAAAGTACCAAAATAGGACTTTAATGTTTTTCCCGGAATAGGACTTTACATTGTGGTAATGCGACGTTGCATTGTGGTAATGTGGCAGTGTACATGTGCAAATTACTATACTTTCTTGGTAATGTATATGACCATGTTTGGTAATGTAAGTCCTATTTTGGAAATGAAAACATGAAAGTCCCTATTTTAGTATATTTTCAATGTTTTAGTCCAACTTTGGTCTTTCTCCCTTCTAGTGTGTGTATTGATTATTCGTTTAACCTTGTCCAATTGACACGATTGTCAACACATACGAGTATTCTACCATCCATATAAAAAGTTAATGTTCATTTTTCTTCTAAAAAGTTTATTAGTGTTCATTTTTTCTCAATTAAAGTTAATGTTTTTTGGTTGTCTTCGGTACTTCTTGGGCATTGAAGTCATCATTGATTATTCTAATTTTATGTCTACATAAATGGACGCAAGACACAAAGGTTATGCTGCCTTCCTTGTCTTCTTTTCTAATTGAACAAAATGGTAAAAATTATTACGTAGTAATAGTTAATAATAAGATGACACTCATTAACAAAAAAATATGATATACAAATAAGAAATAGGGATCGACTAACATAAAACATTACAATAAAAATATAAAATAACATATAAAAATAGATCAATTTATTTGTTTTTGGGAGTAAAAATTAAAATTTTGAGAAAGTGAGATTTAAAATAGGTGAGAAAGATATGAATGTTGTGTTTGTATATATAGGTTATAGTTATTAATTTAAAATTTTTCTAAATATAAAGGATTAAAGTTGAGAGAGATGCAGTATGCTCAGCAAATACGTAGACTCACTTACCGATTTTATTTGGTACCAAAAGAGGAAGGGTGGTGTTACTTGCTTTGTCAAATTTTGCTGTTCGACAAATTTTTCAAAATTTCAATTAATTGTTGTTTCGTCCAATAAAAATATGGCCATTTCACCCCATTTTTACTACGTACTCTGCTCCATATTATATTATTGTGTCTTTCAAATAGTGTTTTGTTTTTGTTTTCAGAACTATTTTGGTATATTAAATATCTTTTGACTTTAGAACCTCATGTCATATTATGATTTAAAATATTTACTTTGCTTCATTTATAAAATTAATTGTTCTTCTTCCCTTAAACCCCCACCTTGCCCCTCCCCCCAACACAACACTCCCTTGCCCGCTCTCTCCTCATTTTGCGGGTTGGCTACGGTAGATTAAGTATTCTGAGCGAAGGGGCGAATTTGTGGTACATTTTGAGGAAATTGATTGGTTTGAGAAGTTGAGCTTGAAACAATATTTGAGTTTCGCAGTGAATAAGAAAACTTCCACTTTCTCTATCGAGAAGTATATTGTTGCCCTCTCATCTACACCTCCCTCAAATTTCTCTACCTTATCTAACCATTTCCCTTTGTCGCATATATTATTGCCATCTATATTCTCCCTCATTAGTGATGCTTTTATTATTTGGTACCAAAGTTATTTCTTTTATGCTCTAGGAGTTATTTTGCTTTTTATTTATTTTATAAATCATTTTGTAAAATACTCAATCCAAAAAAGCTTATTCTCGTTAAATCAAATACTCCGTATTATGATGGAGATCGGGCCTAAACTATAATAGCAAGGTAACCTGCCGGCCCAATCATGTATACGTTAAAGAAGCAGCGTTAACGGCCCAAGTACGACCAAGTGGAGTGATTGGAATTAAAAGAGAATATATTGTACTCCTCCCATTAGTGATGTTTCATGTTTGATTAAAATTATTTCATATAATTTTATAAGAGAAATGATGTAGAATTAAAAAATAAAAGTTACTTAATTAAAAATTAGATAAAAAAGTGAGTAAATTCCATAATTGGTCCTTTATAATAGGGGGGTTTCCATATTTAGTCATCTATTATCAAATATTACCCCCGTAGTCCTTTTTTTAAGGGTACCTTTCCACAAATGATCCTTTTTTGATCTTCTGTCGTGTTGGTGTTAATTTAAAGGCTAAAAATATAATTTGACGTCAACATTATGTCTAGTGACGTGTTCTGATATTGGTTAAGCGGATAAAACAAAAACAATGACTATGATTGTGGGCTAGGATTCTGACAAAAGATCACATTTGTAGACTATAGTTGTCGTAAAAAGCGACTGTAATTCACAAACAACGCAAACGAAACAGCCTTTGGAATTGTGTATGACAAAAAAGATATATTATCATTGTGAAATTACACTTTTAGCCCTCAAATTAACACCAACATGATAGAAGATCAAAAAAAGGACTATTTGTGGAAAGGTACCCATAAAAGAAAGACCACTTGGGTAATATTTGATAATAGAGGACTAAATAGGGAAACCCCCTGTTATAAAGGACCAATTATAAAATTTACTCTAAAAAAGTCTACAAAATTAATAGTGACAGACGAACATAAGAAAAGAGTAAATTATGTTTAACATTATAAATAGTTAACATTCAATATAATTGGAGACAGATGAAATAAAACTACACATGTGAAATTAATAAAGTGAGGTGAAAGATTTGGATCTGGTCCTTCAAGATTTATGGATCTAGGATTCCTATTATAACCACTACACTCACCATGTATACATTATACATAGACCCTTCTCACCCGATGAAAGGATCCAAAATTTAATTGATACACAACATTTTGTGAGATGATTCTTTATTATTAAGGAGAATTTATCTAAATAATTCTAAAATATAATGAATTTTCTAATGTAGCACTTTATATTTTTATTTCCCAATATAGTACCACCGTATGATATCTACTAGTCATTGTTCAAGTAAATATCCAACACCACTAGACATTATTTAAGTACTATTTAAAGAAAAAATTGAAATACTACATTGAGTAAGGACATATGTTTTAATACTCCGTACAATTTAGTACGAAATTCACTTTGAATAATTGAAAATACATTGTAATCTAAGAACATTTCTTCTCTAAAAATTGCTATGCATCTTAAGTCAACCAAGAAACAAATTGAATAGAGTTGGGTAGGTAGTTATACTTCATCCTTCTCACAAAGTGTACCACTCACTTAACAATATGTAAAATTTTAGGGCAATTTTAGGGGTACCAACATGGGGTAGCACATTTGTACATCAAACTAACACTGACACACACAGACACAAAATATTTATGCAACATAGATATTTTATGTTTGTGTGTGTCTATGTTAGCTTGGTGTATGAGATACTCCATGTTGGTGTACCCCTAAGTTAATTCAAAATTTATCATTTTCAAAATTATCTTAATTACAAGTTGATGTAGAAAGGAAATATACTATGTATAAAACATGAAAGATTCTAGAAAATAATAGCTGATAAGAATAATACTCCCTTCGTTTCCTTAAAAGATCCTGTTTTGATTTTTAGCCAAATTAAGAAAAGTGTAATTCTAGTTGACTTTCCAATTTTTCCCCTGAAGTGATGGGTAATAGATGTGATAGTTTGGTTATTAGTGAAAAAGTTTGATGTGATAGGTAGGATATGAAAAAGTAGGGGTAAAATTGGTTTTTTAATAGAAAAAGGAAGTGTTTTAGGGAATTGAAAAAAATGAAAGAGGAAGAGTTTTAAGGAACGGATGGAGTACATTTTATCAAATGATCAATGAAAATATACAAATAAGTACTTCTCCATCCCTAAAAGAACTTCCTCTTTACTATTATGGTCTCTCGATAACGTTTGTTTGTTTGCAGGTTTTTATTGATAATTTGATAAAATAAAATATTTTTGTAACTTCTTAATTTGGAGAGTATTTGATGTAGTTTTTAAATATAAAACTTTTAATTTGTTAATAAAATATTTTTAAAAAATACGAGATTTTACACTTTGATAAAAGAAAAAAAATTCTTTTAGAGATGGAGGGTGTTAATAAATATCCACAGTGGGCAATGATAAGAGGGACATCGATTTTAGAATGTAGAGTATATATGGTTAGTGCTCGTGTCGCTGGGCATGCGCAATTAGCAAAGACAAAGTGTAAAGTGAGTAAGCTCGAGTTCAATTCGTTCCTAGCGAAGGCGCTGGAAGATAACTATGCTAAGCATAAAGCCTCTGTAAGTACTATGTAAAGACTCTATTTCTTGTCAATAATATGCATGCGATTAAAATATAATTTTTCTCTTTTTAGTAATCATCCGATCGAGTCAGAGGGGATGGAGCTCATCCTGGTTAGTGCTCGGAGGGAACATACATGGGGGTAATTCATCAAAGTGTGTAGTGGGGGATGGGGTTTGAATTTCTTTGAGCATAATGTATAATTGAGAGAGAGAGAGGGAGAGATGGATGCAAATAATGCAATATGTGTCCCAATCTTATTATTCATCGTGTCCCAATCAACAGTCACTCCACTCCCACTATTTTTCTCATTGTCGTCATACATAGCTAGCTCATTGGTATTGGTAGGTATAGGCGATCGACTGCGTTTTTTCTAAGCATTCTTTCCTTTCTTTCTTTTTCCCCGTTGAGCCCCACCCCACTATATATATTGCCCAACAGAATGAAGAAGAGTAGTCCGTCTCATCAGGGACGGCCGGCCCTTGCACATTTTAAGTACTCTCCCTAAGACATGTTCCCGATTCGGATCCGAATCGAAATCGATTGAAACTCTGATAGATAATTGGCTATTCCAGTCATTTTTCATTTATTATTAAAGTTCAATGTTAAGAGAAATATTGCCCTTACCCGATTCAAGTTAGGTCCTCCCCCGAGAGCCTGAATTGTCGGGTCAGGGATCAGAACCAGCTTGTGTTGGCTACCATTTGTACTTCCCCGTTCCAGTGTGTTTAAGACAATAAAATGTGAATTTGATATGGGGTTAGAGAGAGTATTTGTTTCCATATAATTTATAATAATAATAATAATAAGGCAAGTTTACACTCTCCATCTCACAATTTTTATTCATTTGTTACTTTTTTTGTCAGTCTTACTATTTTGAGAGACAATAATGTTTGTTCTTTTTAACTTTTTCACATGATCCTTGAGAACATCACCAAGCTAAGTAAATGAGATATTTATTTGATTCATAGATGAAAACAAACAACATGCATGATACGATCATAGGCATCCCAACTTGATTAAGAACACAACATTATTGAGGTGAAATGCCCATCCCGAGCGCCCCCAGGCCACACCCCGGCTCGAGATGATTGTGAAGAGATAAATCATGATATAATCTCAATCTGGTTTTTAGAGAGGCTGCCTCGTGCCCGATGCGCACAAAGAACTATTACAAAGAATAGAACTCCATACTGCTGCTGCCAAGATTTGACCCTACGATCAATGGGCTTGACATCTTCTCCTTGGACCAGTTGAGCTACCCATGCGGGCACATAAACTCATACTTATGTAAAACTAAGATATGCTTTTTCAACCGCATGTACCCTTCCCACCACTCTCGACCCGCCGTCCGGCCGCACTTACTTTAAAACCCATATTATAATGTGTGTCTATTACTTGAGATTCATAGCATATCTTAGCTTGCACTAGTGCATATACACTTACTAGCTACATTATATAGCTGCTTTCTAAAAACGCAACAACCCTTTACCATAATTAGGAAATATTCCCTATATTCAACCACCAAACCCAAGCTAAGCTTCCTCAAAATTAAAAAAACAAAAAAGAAAAACTAAAAATTACATAAGGAAGTTAAAACTTAAAAACTGAAGAAAATATATAGATCGAAAAACTCCTTTCTACTCCCTCCGTCCCCAAATAAACTTCCTCTTTCGTTTTTTCTTTATCCCCAAATAAACTTTTCTTTTCCCTTAAAAAAACCTCTTTTACCCCTTACTTTTTCATACCCTACCTATCACATCATACTTTTTTATTAATAATCTACATATCATATCTTACTTTTACACATCACATCAAGGGTATTTTTGAAAAGTGAACACAAAAATATTCCTCCCTTAAATCCTCAAAAACTCAAAAAGGGAAGTTTATTTAAGGACGGAGGGAGCATTATATTTTCAGCGGAGTGATTCCTCTTTCTTTCCACATTCCTTTTCACTTTTTAATATTATTTTTAACACTTAATTTAAATTAAATTAATTAAACTAAAATTATTAAATACAGTTAATTAAATAGTACAAACTTTAAAAAACTAAAAATCACAAAAGGAAATTGAAACTTAACAACTGAAAAAATAGAAAAACTAAAATTAAGATATCAAAAGCAACCAAAGAGAGGAGCTAAAGATTATACTCCCTCCGTTCTCAAAAACACTTCCTCTTTCATTTTTTCCACTTCCAACAAAACACTTTCCTTTTCTATTAAAAAACCACTTTTACCCTTACTTTTTCATACCCTACCTATCACATAATACTTTTTCTTTAATAATCTATTCATCACATTTTACATTTACCCATCACATCAGGAGCAAAATTGAAAATCAACTATAATTTAACACTTCCTTATTTTTGCCCTAATTCAAAATGAGAAGGGTTTTTTCAAACTGAGGGAGTACTATGTAAAAGAGACACTACGTACCTCATTCCTCGTGCGACCCAGTAACCACGTACTGCCTAACCCTACAATCTTTTTTTCTCTACGAAGGCCCGTAAAGGCTTCTCTCAAAAGATAAAAAAAACCCCTAAAAGGCAAAGGCAAAGATGGAGAGTATAACATAGATTGGAAGTTGAAAATGATGTCAAGATGACAAAGTAAGACATCGAAATAGTTTGATGCCAACATATAATCAACATGTGTGATATCTAGCATTATACAATGACATATCTATGATTATATATTGCTAGGTGCGGAATTATATATACATTATTGTCATGTTTGATTGGCATTATCTCTGTGTCTAACACTATACATTCAAATGTATGACTTCATATATGTCACCGTGCAAGTTTCGTCTCGACAGCGGCCTCTCTAGCTACGTACCATATATATCTAAGCTTGATCGCGGCTCTATAGCCGGTAGATTTTCATATTTTTATTTTGTTCATATCCATGTTTGGTGTAAAAGCATGTTACTCCGTATTATTTACTCGGTTACATTTTTTTATTTCTATTTTTCACATTTGAAAAACCACAACTACATATACTCTTTTAATTTTATATCACAAAAATTAACTTTAGAATATCTTTTATATTACTCTCTCCGTCCCCTTAAGATGTTCTCATTTTGACTTTTGGTGATTTTTAAGGAGAGTTGGAAAAAGGTGAAAGTTTACCATAATATCCTTAATGAAAAATGGGTGGAGTGTATTAATTGAGGTGGGTGAGGTGTAATAAATAAAGTAAGTGAGGGTAGTTGTGGTATTTTAATTGTTAAAAAATGAAATGAGAAGATCTATTGTGGACAAAGAAAAAGGGCTATTGGGAAGATCTATGGGGGACGGGGGGAGTATCATGAAATTAAAATTCAAGTTTCTTGGACTGATATATTTACGGAGTAGAGGGTATTAATACTGCAAATTAATGAATTGAAGGATTATATATTCCGCATTTTAAAAAAGTCAACGCTTAGCCGAAGAAAATAGTGACGACGGGTACAACGTCACCTTCCAGCACCATGCCCAAACCCTACGTCGGACCACCCACTGGGCGTATCCAAATCCAAATCCCACCCCTCTCATCTTTATTCCATTCCTTTCACTATATATACTCTTATTATTAGCTCATTAACATACTTTCAAAGTATTGTTTAAAAAACGATAAAATCAAATCTCTTGCCATATATTCACTAGAAATCACCCCTAATAAGACTAAAACATTGTGCTTATCCCTAAAATAGGAGTTCATGTTTTTTATTCCCCAAATAGGACCTCTCCCGCCACATTCTTTCTTTCTCTCCCGATTTTGCCCTCTTTTTCCTTTCCGTGTCACAATTCACAATCTGCCCCGTCTACATTACAACTCTTTGTAATACACATTACCACATTACATACTGTGACACTTTACATTACAATGGTTCGTAATATTCATCACCACATTACAAATTATGACACTGGTAATATCCACATTACATACTTTGTTGGACTATCATGAATTTTTTTAATTGCATATTAACCATTGCATATTTTTATTTTTTTGTTATGCATTTAAAGTCAACATGTCCATATGAGTTTAAAGGACAAAACATGGACATGTTGTGAATTCTAATTGGATCAATTTATTTGCGTTCATGCGGTGGCTGCTGTTAGGAGACATCCCGGCTTATCTTGTTATGATTTTATTTCTCCTTTCTACAAAATTGAGACGTTAGTATATATGTACATATGCTGGTATAGTCCACCCAAACACATAGAAATCCTATTCCATGAGTGGAAGATCCAAACACTATTTGATATCACTTTATGTTGCATTACATGACTTTTTTTAGTATGATTTAGTTGTGTTAAAATTGCTTGTACTAAGATGTAATGTACTTTTTAAAATGTCCTTCCTTGTTGAAACTTTTATTTCATAATTTCGTTTCATTTAAATAACCTTTGTCATTCAACGCTGTGTACAGTGCCACAAATTGGCATATACATGACCAACTTTAGGGACTCTTATAAATTGTTGTACGTGTAAATGAGAAAACTAAAATTTCATATTGTAAATGGCCACCTTATGTCAACAATAATGCAACACTTAACTTTAATAGTAATATACTTATTTTATGTTTGGTAAATAAAGGTTTGCGGCAAGATGAGAGGGAGAGTAGGGTATTTTGGGGATGACCATGCAAACTAAGTCCTATTTGGGGAATTTATGTTTTGGACCACTATTTAGGTATATTTGATATGTTTTAGTCCTATTTAGGTTTTTTTCCCTATATTCACTTAGCTTTCAGATATACTCCGCACTTAATTAATTAATTTTCATATGAAATAACTCAATATAAAAAGCTCGCTCGCATTTAAGTTACGAGGCATGATAAATTAAAAAAATAATAAAACTTTATCGAATTTTTTGTGGATGTTGTTAATTAATACTAGTAAACGTCTCAAAAGGCTAAATTTTATCGTTAATCTTTGAAATTAATGTATTATACACGATTAATTTTTTCAAACTTTTAAAAGTTTAATTTATAGAAAGTCTTTCAGGTCACATTAGTGTAGCGTTGCACGGTTAGTTATATTCTTCCGCTAATCCATTTATCTTTTCCATTTTCTAATATAAATACGTACATATATGTGACAAATCTTATTTTTATCAATTAACCATATTTTACGCAGGACTATTTTTCAAATAATAATAAGTTATTTGTAATTTTATTAGTTCACTTTTTAAATAATAATAAATGACTTTTGCTTTTATTGGTCTAATTTTATTTAATACTCGCTCCATCCTAGCTAAAGTGTGTCAAATTTTGAATTTTCATAAAAATAGAGTGTGTATTTTTTCCTAATACAATTTTTATGAAAATTATATGTGAAAGATTAAGTTATACTTCATCCATCCCACAAAACCATTATAAATTTTAATTTCTTTTTCGTCTATTCCAAAATAAGGTTTCACTTCCCGCTTTTGGAAAAAAGTTTGTGGCATTTATAAATTCTCTTTCTACTACAATAATTTCTCTTTCCTTACTTTCCTTACTTCATCCATCATTTGATTATATTTATTTCCAGTTCAATTTAGTTATGAATTTTCACGTAATCTTTTTTAAAAAATTACATATATCAAAATCACATAAAAAAATTTCAAAACTAGAGATAATATGATTATGTTTTAAGTGAATAAACAGAAAAAGATGAAAATAAAACCACAATACCCGAACCGACGATTTAAATACAACAAAATCGAAACTGGATCCGTATCCGGTAATGCCAGGAAAGGTTCCTATATCAAAATGTTGGTACGTTAACAAAAATTATCAAAATGTTGGTATACACCTACGGTATACAAATGAGGTACAAATTCTTGAGGTACAAATATCTTTATCTTTTTTTTTGAGAAAGCAATACATATAGTGTTCATTTGAGATGAATGAATAATTTGGTCATTCTCTCCACTATTCACTAATATAATCTCCCTACCTACATCTCTCTCTTCCTCTATCTCTCTCTGTTCCGGTTAAGGACTTTCTTCCTTATCTAATAACTTCGCCCCAAAACAGTACCCCCATGCACACAAATGATGACACTCCTCCTTGCGGCAACTGGCCGCCGCTGTCGCCGGAGCACAAAGGCGGCGGCCACCGCCATGTTGCGTTGCCAGCAACCGTGCTCGCAGCGGGGCCGGAATTGCTCTCCGCTGTTCCACTACCCGCCTGCCGTGACCGGCTGAGGTGGGAGATCGGTGCGGGTTGTAGCAGCGGTGGCGAATGCAACAACAGTTACGGCGGCGGCTCTCCTACCGCGGGTTCATCCCCCGCTAGCGGCCGCCGCTACGGGGTATCCGGTTTCCAGGAGGGAGGCGTGAGATGCCACAAGAGGCCGGATGCATCATACTGCCCGCCGGCAGGGTTTCTTGAACCGGATTTTGGTCCGGCTGGCCAGCTTTTCAGCTCATCAGGTGATTTACAGGTACGTACGGTGGGCATATTTTTTTTTTGGAGATCTTACATCGTACTTCGTATAATTATAGTCCGATCCATATGTTCAATTAATTTCATACGGAGTAATTGATTTTTAGTCTCACTGTTCTCAATATAGCATTTAAAAAAATTGATTTCGATAACTTGAGTTAAAATAAATTGATTCATAAAAAAATTAAATAAATGAAAAAAATCACACTTTTCATTTGTTGGCCTAAAATAAAATCACTCTAAAGGGCTGTTTGTTTCAGCCTCTTAATGGTTCAGACGTCTGAATGGTTCAGCACTTAATGGTTTAGACTGTTTGTTTCAGCCTCTTAATGGTTCAGATGTCTGAATGGTTAAGAGATTTGCCTCTGAATGGTTAAGTATTATACAGAGTCTGAATGGTTAAGACCTCTTATCTGAATTGATCAGACATTTGCCTCTGAATAGTTAAACAATATACTAGCTCTTAATGGTTCAGATCTCTTACTGATTCAGCACTTAATGGTTCAAGCCTCTTACTGGTTCAGCACTTAACGATTCAGAAGTTGTCAAACAACCCCTAAATCTAATACGGAGTACTATAATTTTATAGCATCTTTTTTAATATAATCCGTTTCGATATAAATTTAATTTCCGTTTTTTCTTACTCCTTTTAGAGTCATTGTTTCACGGAATACGTAAGAAATAAAAGTGAAAGGAAATGGTAAAGAAAACCAGTTTAACTCCAAATGATTTGTTTTCAATTTCAAAACATTTTTTAATCTTAATTTCTCAAACTAAATGTGATCTTAAAGGAAAATAAGTATGTGGTTGGCAATAATTTTCTCTACTCTTCAAACAAATTCAAGCAATACATATTAATTTTTCAATAGTTGTTTTAACTAACAAGATCTACAAAATCGCAAATTTGGGGCGGGTGAATTAATTTTGAAAGTGCAAAATTTTAAAAATTAACCACTCCAAACAAACCCTAATTATTAATTTTAAAGAACCGTTTCAATTCAATAACAATGACTAATCGATCAAATATACTGAAAGTTGTATACTTTTAACAACAAAGTACCCAAGCCAAAATTAATCACAAATGATCCAGTAATGCTAAGGGTAGACCAGTTGTATTTTCAATTGGTATATCATCACTTTTTTCACTACACATTTCTTATCTATTCTTCGATATTTTTATCCACATCCAAATTTAAATAGTGGAGAGTGTGGTGTACACTTGGAATACACACACTTTAGCTATATCCTTAACATTTTTCATCCCAAATACTTCCAAGTCTACGCGCGTGACTAAATTAACACCTTATTTAGATGAAGTATATGTATTTTAATAGATTAAGAACAAATGGAGAGATCGATCTTATATTGTAATAAAGTCATTAGTGTAAAAAAAATTGTCCCATTCGTCATTTTAGACTTTTGTAGTCAATTTTTTTAAACTTGATCATGAATTATAGAATAAATATGTACTATACATATATTGAATTATAATATAAATTTATTATCAAGATATTCATTTTGAAACATAGTTTTGAAATATCATCTCTTTCGTGTCGTAAAATTTTTCAACTTTCACATCTTACATGACTCATAAAACATTTAAATTTGTCTAAATGGACACAATTACTCTTACTTTTTTTTAAATTTAACCGAACCTACCTCAACTATCCTCTATGCCCGACCTATTTTGACATCTTTGATCCCTACTCATTTTTTTAATTATCGTTGCTTCACCTTGGTCAAATTTCTAGAACTTTCCCTTCCAAAAGTCAAAATATGCGTGACAATTATATTAACAACAAACTTCTTATGCCGATCGAGATTAAACTAACACCTCATAAGTATTTATCTACCTCTAAACTGAGAATGGTTATTAGCATCACTTTATATACCACTTATTTAGAATGATGATATAATGAAATAATGAGTCACTTCACTTTAGTTCAGTGCTGCCCAGTAATGATATATTCTCCATCCTATCTCTCCCAATACTAAGAAATCTGTTGTGCTATGGATACACTCATGTTTTTCTAAATCATGTTTTAGTTGTAGTGACACAAAATGTATATGTTGCACACCTATTTTAATTTGTGCCAGTTTATTGCATGGGTGTGCAAATACTCCGTACCATTTTTGTTAAAAAAACAAAAAAAATCGCAAAATTTGTGGTGGGGGTTAAATTATTAATTCTTTTTTCATATAAATAAAACAGGAATATTTTAAGGTTGGAATCATAAAGTATGAAAGCATATCTGGAACCACTTGTCAAAATATTTTGGGGTATTGATTTAGACTTAAAGAACGTGACGTTAATTATAAAAAAACATGTAAAAATTTAACTCCTTTTATATTCTCTCTATTCCGGTATATTTGCCTAATTTGAATTTATGATGTATGATTAATTTTTTATGTAAAATTGATCTAAGCTTTGGCGTGTAGAAATCAAACAACAATAGCCCAGTTGAATCCCACTAGAGTAGGATCTGTGGAGGTGTGTGTACGCAGACCTTGCTCTTACTGGAAAGTAGAGAGGCTGTTTCCAAGAGACCTCCGGCTCCAACTGCACAAAAGGCGTGTAGAATTAAAAATTAAAAATAAAAATTATTCCTTCCTCCCCAAAAAATGTTTTCACATTTTAATAGTTTGGTCAACTTTACTCGTTTTGACCAAAATAGTACTATAATGAGTTTTCCAATATAGTACTGTATATTTTTATTTCTCAATGTGATATCATTGTTCAGTGTCCATTGGACACTGTTCAACTAAATTTCCACCACTATTGAACAATGTTCAAAGTAAATGTCTATCGCCACTATACATTATTCAACTACTATTTAAAAAATAAAAAAATTTAAATACTAAATTGAGAAAAGACATACTCCCTTCATTCCTAAAAGATTGTCAGTTTGTCACACTTTGACTTTTTGATCAAATTGTGGCACCCTTCACCCTGAACCAAATATAGTTTAAAATATTTAGATATTATAAAAATTTGATATTTAAAAATTATATTTTAAAATAAATTCAATTTACCTAAACTTATATCATAACTAAATATACTTTTTTTTTCATAATTCGTGGTAAAAAATGACACAGTTTGACCTAAAAAGTTAAACTGTAGAAATCTTTTAAGACGGCGGAAGTATATATTAGTACTCCCTCCGTCTCAAAAATTCATTTCAATTTAATTTCTTTTTGTCTCATAAACTTCTTCTATTTTCAATTAAAAAATCACTTTTACTCTTACTAATTCTTAACCTATCTAGCTATCACATCATACCTTTTTACTAATAATCTACCCATCATATCAAGAGTATTTTTGGAAAATCAATATAAAAATTTATTATCCTAAAATTTTCTAAAAATCAAAATAGAAACATCTTTATAGAACAGAAGAACACTATATAATGTAAATTTTTCTACGGAGTATATTATTTTCACAAGTGAAATTTGCACTAAATAGGACTAAAACATACGGATTAAGTCATTTCACGATGTAGGACTTAAACTTTTTTATTTTTTAAATAGTACGGAGTACTTAGGGCCTGTTTGGGAATAACGTTAGAGATTAGCGTTAGCATTTTCGATAAAATTTTGACGGTGCAGATTACTTTGAAAACGCTAACGCTAAACGTTGCCCGTAGATAGTCTTTTCAAAACGCTAACGCTAATTGCTAACGCTATTCCCAAACATGCCTTTAATAATGTTTAGTGGGAGAAATAATGTCTAGTGATGGTGAACATTTACTTGAATAATGACTGATGGTTCACATTAGAAAATAAGAACATATAGTCTTATTTTGAGAAAGTTATTATATTTTAGTCTTATTTAAGTAAATTACTCACAAATGATGGATGAAAGTAAATAGGATAAAACTATTTGTACCCCAAGAATTTATACCTCATTTTGTACACTGCAGGGATGCGCCAAAATTTTGTGTTGGTGTAATGCTAGTTTTTGTTAACGCAACAACACTTTGTGTCAGTGTAAATTTTTGTTAACGCACCAGCATTTTGTGTCAGTATGAACCATCAAAATGTTGGTTCATATTTTGATATAGCATGCTCCAACTCATCCTAAGTAAATAAGGGGAGGGTAGCTAGGTAGAGTACGGAGTAATAATAATAATGACAAGTGCGGATTCAACTGACGTACACATGTGTGTGTGTGTGTGTGTGAATGGGGGATATATATGCAGGGAATAAACAAGTTAATGGTGCAACGGAATTATTACTGCTGTAATAATAACGGCGTCAGGAGGAGAGTGGGGTGGTGGTGGTCAGAGAGTAGTACTCCACTAACCACTGAAAGCAACACCATTATTGAAGGGATGAGCAGAGAGGCTTGCCGCCGTTACACTCCGGCGGAGAAGCGCCAGAGGATCGACAGGTATCGCTTCAAGAGGAACCTCAGAAACTTCAACAAGAAGATCAAGGTACGCACACGTACGTACATACATAGGTTTTTATATATGGAGTATATATGTTTTTTTTGGTTTTCTAATAATCTCTCTGCCCTTTTTTAATCTTCACATTTGATTTTTCATGAGTTTTGTCCAATGTAATATTTTAACCATTAGTATCTTTATTCATAAATAATACGAGTATAATAAAGTTGTAGAATTTCAAAACTATATTTTGAAATTAATTTATTTATATTAAATTTACATCATAATGTAATTATTTTTTCTTAATTTATAAACAACCATTAAAAATTTACATTTACCTAAAACTAAAGTCTGCCTAAAACTTTCCTTCAATAAAAAAAAAGTCTACCTAAAGCTACACAAAGCTAACTCATATCATGGGTCTTAGGTTGACATGAATCTCCTCATACAATGAAAGAAATTGACCAATGTCATAGATAGGTTAGGGATTTCAATCAATTGTTATAATGTGAGTCATGCTAGAATTATAGTACAAATACCAAGGTTTGGACGTGATTTCTTTGAGCCTTGCACTTGAACTCTTAATTTTTTTAAAAGTTGGCGAAAGTGAGTTTCCAATTTGCGACTTCTTTGTTATCAAGGTTGTGATATCATGTTGAGAAACAACTCAACTAGCTCACGCGTGTGATTGTGGCTCAGAAATAATTTTTGTATACTCTAACAATCAAAACTTGCACTAATTAAAACTACTTTCGGAAAGACAAATTAAACTCCTTTTGGTACGAATTGAAAAAAGTGAACTTTTTATGATTCAAATCAAGTGAGTATTTTTATTTGTGAAAACTAGTGCTTTGATACTTTTTGGGAAAAAAAAACTTAACAAAAATTCTACTCCCTAACATGTATTCCCAAGGTCCTTACAAACATGCATGAGAGATATTGATTTTTAAGAAATTTAAAGAGAGTGTATTTTAATTTGGTGTTGACTTACCAAAAATATCCTTACACGATTGGTAAAAGTAGAACTTGATAGATAGATTAATAGTAAATAAATGTGATCTGATAAGTATGTTAAGAATTAATAGAGATAAAGTGATTTTTTAATAGAAATAAAAAAATGTTTTTTGGACCGATGAAAAAAGAAAGGAGAAAGGATTTCAAAGAAGGAGGGAGCGAGTATGATCTATATATCAAAATATAACTTTCAATATTTTTATATGGAATACCAAAATAAATTTTATAATTAATGTCAAAATATAGTACTAAAAAGTATTGTAAAAAACCAACAGAATATCAAAATGTGACACTTCAAAGTACCAAAACTACTAATTAGCATATAAGATATACTCCCTCCGTTCCACAAAATCCTTCTGGTTTTGACTTTGGGAAAAAATAAGGAAAGTGTAATTTTGGTTGACTTTCCAATTTTGCCCATGATGTGATGGGAAAAAGTAAGATGTGATAGTTTGGTTATTAGTGAAAAAGTATGATGTTATAGGTGTAAGGTATGAAAAAGTAGGGGTAAAAGTGGTTTTTTTATAGAAAGTGGAATTGTTTTGTGGAAGGCAGAAAAAACAAAAGAGAAAGGGTTTTGTGGGACTGAGGGAGTAGGAGAATTAGGCCACCCATAAGGGGAAGGTTCATAGGAAAGTAGGTCAAAGAACCAATTCTTCACAGAACTAATGCTTAGCTCCAAGGCACATGAAATGTTTTATACTCTTACTAATCTGAATAAATATGTGTATATGTGCATGCAGTACGAGTGCCGGAAAACCTTAGCGGATAATAGGCCACGCATAAGAGGAAGGTTCGCAGCTAGAAACAATGAGAACAACGACGAGTCGTCCTCGTGTAGCGATGACTTTCTCATCACTACCACGCCATCGTCATCATCATCGATCACCACTACTCATCATCATCATCATCAGAGCGATGGTCATCATCAATGGCATGGGAATAACCACATTCATGACGATGATGATTACGATTATGATTGTGACTATGGTGATGGTAACCCTACTATGGATGTTGATGGAACTTGCTGGTTCAATAATCTTCAACTCATTGATAGTTTCACCCACTTTCAGCAAATCTGATCTCAAGACTTTCATATAGTAACAGTGATTGTTGGAGCTAGTATTTAATTACTTGTTGCATGTACAAGTTTTACATACTTCTTTGTTGTATTATATATATGATGATTATGATTTGGCTGTTTGATTTTGAGGGTTTGATCGATCTTGCATGGGTCATTATATATATATATATATATATATATATATATATATATATATATATATATATATATATATATATATATATATATATATATATATATATATATATATATATATATATTGCCGGGTCCAAGGGGCAGAATCCGTGACTGAGGTCAATATGCCAGGTGAGCTCGATTTTTTTTTTATTTTGAGCAAAGTGCATGTTGTGTTAAAATTTTACTTGAATTTTAAATTTTTGGAATTTGTTTAAAGGCTTTTTCCAAAAATAGGCACCTTCTAAAATCGCGCGATTAGACGCAAGTTTTAGATGACTGACGCGACCTATTTCTTCCTTCCTTTCCGTGACTATATGAATCTGGCAAATCCTTGGTCGCATAGAGCAGTTCAAAAATTCTTAATCAATTTATACATGTTTTTGTCAAAAACTTGAGTTTTTTCGAATGATTTTTGGATTGAATTGAAAGTGCTACACGACTCTTAATTAGATTAATCCGTGTTATCTATGTCTTGTACTAAAACCTTTTAATTAACTTTTACATTTTACATGCCTCATAAAATAATTTTTAATTTGGCCTAAACGGACACAGTTGCAGGGGCGGACCTACGGTTGTGCAAGTGGAGTCAATTGCACCCACTCCAAAAAAAAATTATTTATTAGTAGTAGTATGTAATTAGATATTATATGTAGACTAAAGTCATCCAAGAAAAGTATATTTATATGTGATTAGGTGTTTTTTTTTAAATGGAACAAAGAACACCTTTTATAATTGTGTAGAATTTTATGTTTTAATTATTTTAGATTTGGAAAAGTGATTTAACTTTAATTACGAAACTTAATTATAAGATGTTCATTTTTTTTTTTTTGAAATGTATGAACAAGTTTAATAATTGTTTTAAAAAGATTCCTAAAATATACGGAGTACTTAGTATTTGAAGAAATTTCTAGAATTATTATTTTAGTTGTTTAGTTTTTTTCTTTTTTGGTTAAAGCAATGAACGTATTATATTTTTTATACAGTATTTCAAAAATATTACATACAACTTGCAATATTTATCTCAGAATGCTTATTATTGATACTTTTTTAATCTTGTTTTAAATTTATTGTTATACAAATATCAATATTTTTTTTGTGTGCACAAAATGTGAACCCACTAACTAAAATTCCTGGGTCCGCCACTGCACAGTTGCTCTTACTTTTTAAATCTAACCGAACATATCTCAAGTACATTCTACAACCTAACCATTTTGACATTTTTTTAGCCTTAACTTACTCGTTTCATTTATTTTCGTTTTACTTTGGTCAAACTTCTACGTACAATTTCTCCACTCAAAAGTAAATACAAAAACTATTTCACGAAGCGGGGGAGTATATAATTTTCTTAGAGAAGAAGATGAATACCATGGTAAAACATGAAAGGAATACAGATGATGGGTTATTATAAATATGACATGCGAAAAAAAGGTTAAAATATGGATTAAACTCATTTTATTTCAACATGATATTGTTTCTCAAAACTTGTGGACTTTCAAGTTTCCAAACATGATCGACCCGAATTTTAAAATCGAAATCCAAACTCGATTCGAAACCCGACGTTTAAACCAAAAACTCAACCCAAACCCAATATTTAAACCCTAAACCCGAATCCGTAATTTAACCAATAACCAATTCGACGTATCCCAATAATTTTAAAAAGAATAAATCTAATTTCTTTTGTGTCTCTTTTTTTGTATCTCATATTTTGATTGACGAATTATAAAAATAATTATAAAAGACACTTGGTATAGTAGCACCTTGTCAAGACGATTACGTGATTAGAAATGTGAACAAGACAATAGACAGATCAGAGATGCAATGAAGGAAGAGATGCAAGGAAGGAAGAACCATACAAGTAGAATGGATAACACACATAGATGCGATGTAAAATTATTAACCCGCACCCGACCTGACTCGATGTCGTGTTCGGGTAAAAAAATTCTGGTCGATACCGATTGTTTTATTCTTAGTTTGGATTCGGATATTTTAGTGTTCAATCGGGTCAGTTTAGACCGGTTCAGGTTGAATTCTCATCCTATATCATAGGCTTGCTTATCAAAGGATCATGATCGAGTTCAAACTCCATTGTCACATGATTTTAAAAAATTAATATTTACGTGCAAAACTCGAGCAAACACGGATCCCGCCTAATACATTACTATTGAAGGCTTGCTTATCAAAGGATCATGATCGAGTTCAAACTCCATTGTCACATGATTTTAAAAAATTAATATTTACGTGCAAAACTCGAGCAAACACAGATCCCGCCTAATACATTACTATTGAGGGAGTACAACAACAACAACATTACCCCAGTGCCTCAATGGCTCCCACCAATTGCGGGATAAGGGGGCCGGACGTACGCAATTTGATCCCTATATGTTTAGAAAATAGAACGTTTGTTTCTAGATGACCCATGATGAGCGTCGAAAGTTGCATTGACTAACTGCTACTTCACAATTATAAGAAGCGGGGACAGTTTAAAGAGTCAATTTGCTTTATTTCATCATACCCCAAAGTCAAAAAATAATGAATATAATCTTTGGCTCCAAGGGGGAATGGAAAGCTCCAAACGGAGTAATAGTTTAAAATAAATATTAAAATAAATAAATAATTTTGATCTTAAAAAAAAATCTAAAAGGGAAAGAGTGCTAAGAGATAAACTTGCACTGATCAGAAACAGCTATGATAAGCATATTGTCTCTACAAGAATGGCTTCATTTTCTACTACCAATATACTCCCACCGTCTCGTTTTAAATCGTCTGTTTTGACTTTGGGGCATATATTAAGGAAAAGAAAAAATAGAGTTAATTTTTCGAAATTGTCATTACTTTTTAGGAGGAGTGACGATGAATGAGAAGATAAGATGGAGAAGAGTGACTTATTTTAGGGGTAGTTTAGATATTTTACTCTTAAAAGTTTACGAAAACAAGTAACAAACAACTTATTTTGCGACAGAGAAAAAGACAAACAGACAATTTAAAATGAGATAAAGGAAGTATGATTAAAGTCTTATTGATCTTTTAGTGACCATCCGACCATTCTCTACTATCAATATATGATTAAAGTCCTATTGATCTTTCAGTGATCATCCAATCGCGTCTCAGGTGGCCATGAATTTGGGATCAATTCACATCTGGGCAATGCTAGGGGTACACCAACATGGGGTACCCCAAGTGTACACCAAGCCAACACAGAAACACACAGACACAAAGTGTCTGTGTTGCACAAACACTTTGTGTCTGTGTTGGCTTGGTGTACATTTGGGGTACCCCATGTTGGTGTACCCCTAGCTTTATTCATTCACATCTACAACTGGTTGAAATCAAGTTGACACACGTGACTAACTTTCCCGATTTATGCGGAGATTTACAGGCGATTAACATTAAATTAGTGACACTTGCTTTGATTAGTTTGAAGAAAGCATAATTGGCATAAATGCACTAATAAAAGTGAGATGTCTATGTTAGCATACTTAGCATGCCAATGCTTGTGCCTGTTTGGGAACAATGTTAGCGATTAGCGTTAGCGTTTTGAAAAAGTTATCTACGGGCAGTGTTTAGCGTTAGCGTTTTCAAAGTGATCTGCACCGTTAAAATTTTATCCAAAACGCTAACGCTAATCTCTAACGCTATTCCCAAACAGGCCTGTTAAATTTCACGTTAGAGATTAGCGTTAGCGTTTTGAATAAAATTTTAACGGTGCAGATTACTTTAAAAACGTTAACGCTAAAAATTGACCGTAGATAGTCTTTTCAAAACACTAATGCTAATCGCTAACATTATTCCGAAACATGTACGTATTATGCTAATTAACAAAAAAGAAGGAATGTTTGGTCACACTGAGTATTTTGATGGAGTACTTAACTTGAATGTTTTGTTTTGGACGATAGGGTCATTATATTATTGCCATAAATAACTCTTGTTAAGTTGTTTTGTTTATTCTATATTTGCTTCTTTTGTTTAAATGTTCATTTTGTTTGTTAAACGTGCATATTAATGTTTAAGGAATGCTAATTTTGTTTTTAAAAAAAATTCATTTCATACGTTGGATTTACGGTGCTTTAACTACATCTAAACATTCCTTGTTTGTTTTTTTAAAAGTGCAACTTCGAGCGTGTGACGCCAGCCAATGATCAAATTATATTTCATTAATGTCGTTTTAACAATATTTCAATACGATTAATAATCATATTGAAAAAGAAAAGAAGTGAACACAGAAAAGAAAATAAGAAGGCAAAATGTACTAAGTACTGCAAAAACTAAATTTCTCCCGTTTTTGTGAGGAAAATGAGAAAAAAATTCTTTCTTTCCTAATTCCTTGAATCAAACAAAGTTTTAATTTCTACATTTTGAAGGTAGTTTATCTTTATTGAGTTTTAGAAAATATTGAAAAGTGAAAAATATTTAATTGAAGTCTTTATAGATGAGAGAACTAGAGAAAGTATGTATTAAAAGGAATGGAAGAAATGTCTGTTACAAAAAAAAATGGAATTTAATAAGAAAAGTATACTAGGTATAATGCACATAAAGATTGTTTCAATGTTAAATCAATAAATCAATGGGACAATGGATGTGATAAATGGAACAAAGCAAAGAAATGCCCTTAAAGAGCGGAAACTTATAATTCAATCACATTAAGTAGCGCACGCTCTCCTATAGGCAGTTTATTAGCACTAGTAATTTACAGGTTGATATTTTAAGTAGAAATTTAATTGCAATACATTGAATTTTTTTGCAAAAAAAAAATAAGAATTGATGATTTATAATAATAAAAATACATTTCATCAAAATAATACTCCGTCCATTCCAAAAAAGACTATTGGTTACTAGTCACAAGTCCAACTAACTTCACTTTCTTTATGCATTTTCATCGATTATTTGATAAAATAAAATAATCTTGCCACCACTCATTTTGTACAACTTTTGGTGTAATTTTTTAATATGTACTCCGTAATTTTTATTTTTTAATTTTACACCAATTTTTAGTTATATTGGTTTGGAAATAGCTCCAGTCAGACATCGTAAATGAACAAAGCTACGACCATGCACTGTGAACCATGATTACTTGGGGATGGAGCGGGATGGATGACGTGTGGCCAATGTGGTAGGAGGAATTGACGAGAATACCCCCTCCCTCGCCGATGGCCGGCAACCATACCCTCCGTGATGGCGATCTTCTTCCCGTGAACAATGTGATGTGGTGGAGGCGGGATGGCCGTGGTCCACGCCGCATGAGCTAATACAAGAATAATACTTGGAGTAACGAAAACGCAAAAAAAAAAAAAAAA
>OOIL02006568.1:364046-381896 GCA_900332095.2 Cuscuta campestris
CGTGGTCCACGCCGCATGAGCTAATACAAGAATAATACTTGGAGTAACGAAAACGCAAAAAAAAAAAAAAAAGAAGAATGTAAAATTAAAGGATATAAAATTCTTTTTTTGCATGGGTTTGTGGTTATTTTTCTATTCTATTTTTTTTTTTTTAATTTTATTATGTTTCGGAGTTACGGAGTACTGGAGTAGATGTGTTCGGATGGGTTCATGAATGGATCGAAGCAAAACAAGCAAGACAGTGAAGAAAAGAGTCAATAGGGTCGTGTTGGTTTTGGACGATTGTCACTAAAAGAACATTGGTCGAAAAGGCAAATTAGGACCTATGAATTCTTAGTATAAAACTTGAGATTGACCTGAGTAATTATGAAAAGGATAAAAACTACTTAAAATTTAGGACTAATTATTAGTCAGAAACTAAAAACATCACTATGACACTACCTCTTTTTTCGTCGACCCTTAGCAAATTAAACCGAGTACAAAATTATTAGTCAGAAACAATAACATCACTACCTCTTTTTTCAAGAAACAATTTCATCCTAATTTTATGCGTGTTTCACAAAACACTTAGTGCTCACTTAAAATGTTTAAAATATTTTCAAAATAACTACCCGCAATAAAAGAGAAATAGTGTGTATTTGCAAAGATTTTAAGTGAGAAAAGAAGCATTTTGTGAAATACGCAAACCGAAATGGATGGAGTAACTAATAAGACTCAACCATTGGAAGATGAAAATGGAGAGAATGAATGGCTAGATTTGATGTATTTCTAACAGTTAGAGTTGAGTCCTTTCCACAACTATTCTTTAGACAAAATGCCATCACGTTAAAATTTGAAAATCATAGGCAAGTGACCTACTACTATCAAAATATTTAACCACCTAAAATATGTTAATATAATTACCCACAATAATTACGGGGATATGTTGCCTTACTATTGCAAAGTCATCCACTTGTGAGTTTTGTGTGTTAATTTAATACTCGTCTTACAATAAGGATCTTTTGACTTGAGAAAAAATAACCTGATAGGCATTTTGAAGCATCTATGGTGCTTTAATGGTAAATATGGTGGTTCCTACCCCCATTCACCCCAAGCCCTCAGCCTAACTCAAATTGACAAGCTAGGGGGCAGAGAGCTAGGATGCAGGGAGATGTGAACCATCAATTCTACCAACACAACACCGTAGGCGCCCTGGGTGCTTTAAGGTCAACATAGCCCTGGTCAAAAGAACTGTGGTGGCCTTACAATTATAGCTTTCAATTTTGAGGCATATTTTGACTCTCATCTAACTTTTCAGTTATGCATGCAAAACGCTATTACAATATGATTTGAAACACTACAAGATCAAACCACAAATAAGAGACAATCTAGCTTGGTTAGTTTTAGTGGTTCTACCATATGCTCCCAAGGAACAACCAATACTTAGATGGTTTAAAAGTAAGAACATATTCAAGCAAAAATAGTATTTCTTTTTCTTTAACTTCCAAATTTATTATTATATCACTATACTTATTGTATATGTAGTCTATAAAGTGGTTCTAATTTATGTATACAATTAGACGCGAAGCAAAGAAAGTTAAAAATATTTGTATTTTTACGAACTCTTCAACACGTGCAACATCGTGTCATGATCAATATGATGTGTATCAGATGTTAACACATATAAAGAATAAAGATAAAGCATCACATTCTTTTACTGCAATTCTCGATCTAGCAGAGAAATATACTGTGACAACAAACTGCCATAGTGAATTCAGGAGTCTCTTATGTATTGTCGAGCAAACTACCGGTGAATTATTAGCACAATTAGTGTTCCACAAACCCTAATAGTTAATCATTAGAGACAAACTACAATAAAATGGAGGACGAATGTTACTGTTAGAAGCTTCATCATTTCCATGGTTGTAGAAAATAAAAGCTAAGCCTTTACACACTGGTTAGCGGAGGCAGTTTACAAGAGATCATTTTTCAAAAAAATATGGTTTTCTATATAAGGGGATGATTCTAGTGCATCATTGTACTCAATTGGAGAAAAAGCGCAAGATTTAAGGCATTGATGATAATGAGAGTGCAAGAACTGGCATCTTTTCTGCTCTACTTACTTTGACTTTCGATACCCCTTTGTCCGGCGTTACCATTTCAAGGCATAATTAAATTGTTTTATACTCCATTCGTCCCAAAGTGTAAGCATTAGTTACTATTTTGGCATCTCGATAACTTTAGTTTATTTACTTGTTTTTATTGATCATTAGATAAAATAAAATATTCTTGTCGTGTCTTTTTTTTGTAGAACTTTTTATCTATTTTTGAATGGTGTAATTTTTACATTTCATTTCTCTGCCCATTTATAAATAAAATGATTTTAAAAGAGATGATATTTTGTACGTTGTCCGAAACAAGGCTTGCAATTTAGAACAGAGGGAATATATGTTTTCAATGTTTCAATTTTCTATAATTATTCGTATGCTAGTGTCTATTATTAAAAAATGTGAAATTTTGACTATGAAAAACTATTTTCTTCGAGTGTATACCCATTATGATTTGGTGATGCTTGGACCAAGTTATGTAACAAAAAGTTTTTAGTTGGTGTACCGAACAATGTTGAGTACAATGACAAGTAAGCATTTTTTCCTTCATAACTTGTTCCAAGCATAGCCAAATAAATTTCTCCATTCTTTCTGATAATAGACACTCATACACAAAAAATTAATAAAATATGAAACATTGAAAGTAATTATAAAATGGTATAAAATTTAAAATGGTATACCAGACAAATGGTCGACAAAAGCCCCAACAAGCAGAGCAGAAAAAACAACCGTTCTTGCAATCTCAAGATCATCAATGTCTAAATCTTACGTTTTTTCTCCAAATTTATGCCATGATGCACTGGAATCATCCCCTTATATAAAAGACTTTATTTTTTAAAAGCAATTCAATACAAACAACCCCCGCTACCTACCGTGTGAACACCTAATTCTAATCTTCTACAACCACAGAAGTGATGAAGATTCTAGCATTTGTCTTCCTTTTTACTAGAGTTCACCTTATGCTTAACCTCTAGGGTGTTGTGGACACTATGCACACTAGCAATTCACCACTAGTTAGCTCAACAGAACACAAGAAAGTCTTGAATCCACAATGGAAGTTTGTGGTCTTAGTACATCTCTTTACTGAATCAAGGTTAGCACCAAAAGAAAGTGATGATTTAATAACACACTTTATGTCTCAACATATGATGCGCATCACTTGATTGTGAGACCATGTTGCCCATGTTAGAGGATTCGTAAAAAATGTATTTGACTTTCTTTTCTTCGTGTCTAACTATATGTATAAGTTAGAACCAGTTAATATATTACATATGCAATAAATATAATCAAACAAATTAATTTGTAAGTCAAAGAAAAAGAAATGTTACTTTCCTGCCGGAATATGTTGTAACTCTTGAATCTCTACATACTAAAATATTGATGATTGCTCGCGTGCATCTGGGAGAACCACCAAAATTTACGAAGCTAGCTTGATTGTGTCTCTCACTAGTTTGATCTTTTAGGGTTTCAAATCATATTGTAAACCCAGCAGAGTTCCAGATGCATAAAAGCTAGATGGGAGGTGTAATGTGCCTAAAAGTTAAAAGATATGACTGTAAGACAAGTATTAAAATTATGTGAGAAACATAAGAGTGGATATATTTGCAATAGTAAAGCAATTAATTGGCATAATTATTTTGGGAAATTAAGTTTGTTAACATATTTAAGGTGGTAAACTATTTTGATAATAGAAGGTCACTTGTCTACTTGACAATCCATTTGATATTCAGAATTTATTTAAAGGATTAAAACATCACTGCGTTTTGTCAAGAGAATAAGAGCTGCAAGGACTCAACTCTTTTTGCATTAACTTTCACCGTCGAAGAGTGAAAAATGTACTTTCAAAGTTGGACAGCTAAGGGTGATCGATAACGTTTCAATCACCTTTAGCAGAAAACAACCCATAAAGTCATCGAGGGCATATTTTTGACCATCAGCGTTAGAATTACTTTGAGTGATCAATCAACAGCCAGAGTGATCAATTACCCCATAGTTTAACTTGTTTTTAACCCTCTTTTCTTGCATAAACTCTAATGTTTTGTTAAAGTAACTGATCATCCAAATAATCTATGATATTTTAGAGTATTCTGATAACTTTTACTGCCTCATGTTCTAAGTGTTGCACGACGGCCAAAACGGAGACTTTTCTTTAAACATTGGTTAAATTATTTGATATTCGTGATAATGATAAACAAATATGATGTATATATGCCTTAAAAACAAGTTAAAGAGACGACTTAAGTGAGATAGAGACATTTTTAGGAAGGACTTAAATATAACGCTGAAGTCAGAACCTAGAGGTGGGGAAGAAGGCTATCAGCTAAATAGGCGTAGTACAAACCCTATTGTCTGAATGAAATGATGAATGAACCACCATTAGAAAACTAAAAACAACACGCTTGTGATAAGTACAAATAAAAGCTATGATATGTGTCTGTTTTTACTTGAATTAAATATTGCTCAGTGCTAGTGAAATGCAGGGTTTTCACTGTCATTTCTTTAAACATTTAACTTCAGAAGTACATTGCAAAAATTACGGGGAAAATCATCACTAGCAAACTTTGAATGTAATAAATCAAAACTGATCTGACCTCTTGGCCTTCCTCTTCGGACGTCTATGCATCCCCAACTGTTTGAAAGGGAACGAAAATGGACGATGCAACATCCTACTTCGGCCTTTCCTCTCTGCACGTATAAATTAGATGTATTAGGGGTTTCGAGGAGGAAATTAAAAATGGATATTTATATAAACCTTTAAAAAAGATATTGGTACTCTTTTAAACATCATGTTTTATTGATACCTGAGAGAGATGATCTTTGGATTCGATCGTCTTCCATTACTTCATTTTCAGAAGCATTACACTCATTCTTATCTTGCATGGGATTACTACAAGAATTATTCGCAGGCAATCCAATAACCGAATTAACAGAACTATCCCTAATCTCTGCTATCTCAACCAAATCATCAAGTGAACCCACATTACCAAGTGCCATAGATGATGGTTCCTTTTCACTGAGGACTACCTTTGTATCAATCATATTTTCATCCATGGCAGCACTTTGCGGCTCAAGACCGTCATCGAGTATACCTGGCATCATGGACTCCTCAGCATGCGGAATTTTTAAAGCATCAGAATTCTCTGAAGGAACAGAAACTTCAGCAGACGTGAGATTACCATCTTGTACAGATATTTCAACATCCACTGAGGAATCAGAGACTGTTATTGCATTATCTGGTACGGCACCATGCCCTTCAGATTTAGAAACTCCACTATCCAATTGCATTTCATCCACTTCGATGCCATCAGAAGATATTCTTTGAGAAATCATCTGCTCTCTTTTTTTCTCTACATCGTCCATATCAATAAGAAAATCAGTTGGCAAAGATTGTGTCATAGAATCAGTTTCTATGTTTGCGCTCTCACATATGTTATGTGCACCAACATCTGTATTTTGAGAACCGGCTTGGGAATTATTATGGTCGCCTTGTCCACATGTCTCAGAAGTTGCAATAGCCACATCTATCTGAAATGCATTCAGAAGTTCTGGTGTTAACTGCCTTGAAGATAATATGTCTCTTATCTGGAGACCGTGGGGAGGGAGGCCATTAATAGCAGAGGAAAAATCCACGCGCTTCACATTACTGGAGGGAGCAGAGGCTGAGAAGAATCTATCAATGTCATCTAGTAGCAAATCTCCATCGCCACTAGAGATAGGGTCCCATTTAAGCCAATCATCAAATTTGGGTTCAACCGAATCGGCAGAAGATATTGCTTCAACCTTAATGGCACCCTTGTAGAAGGACTTCTTCCTTGAAGCTTTTTCTATAAGATTTCTGAAGAACATATAGAGCACTTGAGGACACAAACACTACCAGAAAACTTATGAGTTTAAAATTAGTTCTTTACCTACAATTTTTGGAAAGTGCTGATTTGGCATGTTCAGTGGAGAGACCAAGCAGAGATGATAGATTCACTACATCATGCGGCCCTCTGAGTTCTGTTACAGAAGGAGCAGCACTTGTAAGAATAATATTCCTCCCTCGTGTCCAATCCACCAATAGCTAAAAGTTCAAATTACTGAGTCATTAACATCAGAATATTCACAATAAATCTTGCATGATGTAAACCAACTCTGTATTTATCTAATTTAAGGTTGTGATTAAAACAGTGTCCAACACACACCTTGGCATTAGGTATCATTTGCCTCCTTGCTTGAGCATCAGTAAGAAGACTTGAGTAAGTGATCTCAAAATAGATCCCTCGCTGAAAGAAAAAAGTTCATCAAAGGTCCGATTATCGTGTTGTAAAAAAACAGACTAAATGTGTTCATATGTGCGTATGACAAGTTCCAATCCATAAATTCATCTAGTGTCACTTTGCAATATTCTGCAAGGAGTAATAACTTCATTAACTTGTAAGACCTACCATATCCAATACAGTTTAAAAATAATCTGTTTTTACTTGATAACAAAACCAAGCCTCTGAGCACTTGGATTCAGCACTCAAGAGGGGCTATTTTCTATCTTATAAGTCAGACACCACCCATACAAGACCCAATCCTTTGATATTTTGAAACACTGAAAACAGATGAGTAAACTGATTCCATCATGCCCTTCCCACGAAATGTAGTTATGACAGAGATACAATGGATGCAGATTTTGAAGTTTTACTTGAATGTGCAGAAGAGTTTATGATTGCTCGGAAATACATAATAATAACATTTTACCAGTCCAAAGTTGCACTTATTCTATCATTTCTACAACAACCTAACCAGTGTATTCCTATATTAATTTGATTTTAATCTGCATTTTGGTAAGCCCATAAATGAATACCTGGACTGCCGCTTTGACCATGGGTTGCTTCAACCTAAATAGCATCTTCTGGGAGAAGTCAATGGTAATAACATCCACCTACAAATCATAGCAAGATCAATATTAGCCATGTTTACATGCACACAGGTATAAACAAACTTGAAACTAAAAATGTAGAATAGCAGAACGATCTTTTCCCCCTTTAGTTCAATTAAAGCAAGCATCTTTAAGCTTATCGCATAACTAATCATGACAAAGCACTGACAAGTGACAACCATCACAAGATTCTGAACATGAACATGAGAGTGAAAGAAATGAAAACTAAAACAACTCTATCATCATCAAACTATCAAAGTAATCAGAATCATAACAATTCTAAAACTGAAATCAAATTCATAATTTAACCAAACCTGGGAAATCTGGCAAGCTTGATCAAAAGCATTCTGATTGAGCGGCATGACAGCAACGACATCGTAGCTCTTTGTGATTGGGTTCCCAGAGTTCAGAACAGAGGCTTGCGCAGGGCTATCAACCATTACAGTCAAGCGGGTGTACTGACGAAAGGGGGCTGAGACGGGCACGGTGAGGAGGTCACGGTGGAGCTTGACAGCTGAGGAGATGGAAGGAGAGAGCTTGAGAATGGAGGAGAGAGGAAAAGGGGGAATGGAGCAACGGTCCAATTCAGACATGACACCCTTGATCGTGCGGTTGTAGGCTACTCCGGTGTACCCTAACTCCATGGCCTTGATGAGGAGCTTGAGGCGCATGGACTTCGCCGACTTCTTATCGATGACAAGGCGGTCGGACTCCAAGTACGGGATGTTCAGGTCAAAGAACCCCATTGCAGCGGCTCAGATGGGTCGGAGAGTGTGAATCGGACTGTTTTTTGTTAAAGCAATAGAGCAGTGTGAATCAGACAACAAATCAAATTTCTTATTTATTTTTTTGAAAAAAGACAAAAAGTCAAATCTCTGCCTGTAATAGAAACTCCTAATATTAAAAAACAACTAACAAACAAATGGAGTATTTTACAACACAAAAATATGTAAATCTGAAAATTGAAGGAAACTAAAAGCTACCATTGCATAATAACATGTGAATGTACCCTATAATTTCCTAATTTTCACCATTTTGCAGGTTTGCATAGAAAAGCTATAGAATGGTTAAAACAATTGTCAATCAGAAAATAACCTGCAACATTTACTCTTTCAACTGCTTACATTTTGCCAATCTCAAGCATTCATAAAAACAATCACCTTATCATACATAAGGATGCAAAGTGTTAAACCAATTCCTAATAATTCGCATGTGGTAAATATCTAAACTCTTCCAAAATCAAAATTAACTATCAAATGAGGTTAAATTTTGTTTCAGTTGATTGCAAAATTTTCAAATAGTCATCACATCAAATTGAAAAAAGAATTAATTGAAGCCTATAATACGGAATAGCTTTATTCAATCTGCATATGATATGAAATGAGTATCCAGAATGAATTTGAAAGAAAAACAGGAATCTGACCTCAAAACTCCTACTGCTTCAAAAATGGCTTCGAGATAAGGTTTTGCGAGGAAGAAGTAACTGTAAATGGAAATAAAAAAAAGATGTGAAACTGTGAGAATGAAAACGCTAAGGCCGGCAGGAAGGAAAGACTCCAAAAGAGGCATTATAGGCAAGGGAAAATCATGTAGGGGTGAGCATGGTACGGGATTAAACCCGTACCGATACCGTATTACTTTTATTGAATCGGTATGGTTTTTTATATTGTACCAATATTGATTCCAAAATACCAGTTCGGTATGATTTAGGATAAATTCAAATCAGCTTGGGTAACTATTCGGGATTTTTTAATATATAAAAAAAGTACAACTCCAAATAAGCTAAAAGATCATTCAGTGAAAACAAATCCAAACAAAAGAAAAGCCATTCTTCAATCAACATTGCAAATGCAGCATACAAAAACTTTCACAATCACACTATGTTCTTAAATAAAAAACTTAATTAAATTCCCAAGTGCCAAGGCCAATTACTCACGCCAAAACCCAAAAGAGGTTCTTAACATAGTAGAAACCAAAAGCAACCACCTCCAACTTCCACGCCAAAAGCAGCCACAAGTGAACACAAGCCCAACTCAGAAACTTGAAAAACAAACAGTTAAGAAATACCACTTTGTCTGGAACATGTTTTAGAAGTTGTTGGAATCAAATTAGATTCAATTTATGCATCAATTTGGAATCAGATGAGTTGTTTTGAGGGATATGCACTGTACAACTTTATGTGATATTTGAAAGTATTCTAACTTCATTTTTATGGCATTTATTTTTATCTAAAGCAACTATTTCACCATGTATATAACAATTTCCATTCTTTATGGAATTTATGATTATTTTCATTCAATTAAACTAAAATATTTTTGTTGAAATCAGACTCCTTTTAAAAACACAATTTCTTGGATGGGGATGTCATTTACCCAAAAATCCACTCAAAAACAAAAATGACCATCAGAATTTTCAAACAAATCCACAAAATAAAAAAAATTCAAAATCAGTTTCAAATAAATCCAAATTAGTTTCACAATTAGATCTCAATGAGTGTAGTGTCAACTGCCAACAAATCAACTATCACATATCCAAGAAACATGCAATACTAACACAGCTCAAACATAAATACCTATCTCAGGAGGTTATAGATGCACAAAAATGAACTAAAACTGGTGCCTCAAGATAACAAATCTTTCCCAATTCACCTACACTGAAAAAGAAAGGAATTTCTATATATATGATTTAGTCATGAAATACAAAAAAACACACAAACTGACCAGAAAATCAGATATGAATCCACCATGGAACCATCACAACCAAAAATTTGACCTTTGGCATGGGTGTCATGATCAGTTAATACTCCAAACAAAAAATACTACACTCTAATTAGCAGAATTTATATTGTTTCTAAATCAATCTATTTGCTATCAGTCCCTATCACACTCAGTTTCATATTGGCTTAAAAACTCAGTGTCATATCCTTAGAAGACATGTGTTCAGTACTTCAGTTTAAGGAAAGGCCAAGGAGGACAACTTTGATACCTGAATTTCAATACTGAGAAGCTACTGTATTGAGCTCGACCGTCCAAGAAGAAGAAGTGGAGCCAAGTCAGCCAACTATGGAAGAGCTGAGGTGCATCCGATTTCAGAAATGAGAAGCTACAAATGGGTGAAGAAGAATTGCAGAAGTATCTGCATGGAAGAAGTATTGGACGGATGGTGATGAGGCTGGGCGGCTGGCTACTAAAAAAAGAAATAAATTTTGAGAAGTGAAAGAACCCTAGAAGTAAGCAAGTTTGCCGTTTGCCAATGGGATTGCCCAAACAAATATCTTAGGGTCTGTTTGGTATACGGAATTGATGGAATTGGAATTGAATTGGAATTGAAATTTCATGGAATTCAATTCCATAGAATTGAATTCACCAAATCCAATTCATTTTTTGCACTACCAATTTAAAATCCACATAATTTTTGTGCTACCAAACATCAGAAATGGAATTGAAGTCCTCAATTCCAATTCCATAGTTTGAATTCCGTATACCAAACGGGGCCTTAATGAATTTGATGTGATTCAAATTTTAATTATTATTATTATCATCAATCATCATCATCATTCTTATTATTGTGATTATTTGAATTTGAACTGGGAATGCACTCACACCTCACAAGGCATGTTTCCTATCTTAATTCAGTTCAGATCCGCCTAGTACTTCTAGATGACCTATTTCACAGTTTCAATTCAACACACAATTATCACTAATAAGTTTTATATTGTGATAACTCCGCTATTTGGGCATGTTTCAGTATCTCTGATAGATTTATTAAATTAAACTAAAACTCAGTTTTATATATAAATTTGAGTACCAAATCTCTTAGAAGCTAACATGTGTCAAGTTTTAGAGATGACATGTGTCAAGCCTTAGAGAGGACACGTGGCAAATTTAATATGAATTGCTTTCTTTTTTATTTTACTTTCTTATTTTTCATCTCTTCAAATATCACACCTTTTCACTCCTTTTTCCAAAAAAAAATGATAATTACTTATTTCAAAATTCGTGAATCTAAATATTGTGTTAATATGTGATATATTAATTTTAATAAAATATTATATTGTAACAATTATGCGTGAAAAGTTTGTTTAATTTTAATACTTGACTCAAATTTAATAAATCTTAAAATTTACAAAATGAGTTATAGATGTATGTATGCTTTTCTAGGGAAAAAGACTAAAATAGAAGTAAAACATTAAAAATATGAAAAAATCTAAAAAGAATATGAAGAATACATATAAGTAATTTTTATGTAAAAAAATCGGAAAATAAAAAGGTACACGTCAATTAATTGTTATGAGTACACGTCAATTATTTGTTCCATCATCTCTGATGGAGCCAAAATTTCACCATTTTTAGGTTTGGGGTGTGATGGAATAAATCAAAATGGATCTATAAACTGTCTGCTTCTTTAATTAATGAAGTAGCAGTTAGTCAAGCAATGCAACTTTCGACGTTGAGCCGGGGGTCTCTTTGGAAACAGCCGCTCTACTTTCGAGTAGGGGTAAGGTCTGCTCCCCAGACCCTACTCATGTGGAATTTAACTAGGTTGTTGTTGTTTTAAATACATCAAAAGATCTAAGAGATTTAGCTATTTTATCAAATGGTTAATAAAAAGATACACATCCTGATATTGGTTTCCTCATTATGGAAAATTTTTAACCAAATATAGTTTTCTAAAATAAAATAAGGATTGCATATCAATCACCTAATTGAAGATAAAATGTTTAATAAATAAAAGTACTAAATTGTGTGTCTCAATATTTTATAAAGAGAATAATAATAGGGAATACTATATATATGGTTTAGTATATTCTATAATCAGAATGGTTGAAAAAATATTGGAAATTAAGGGTGTATTTGGCTAGGGAGGGATATGTTTTTTCAGGGCCGGTCATGAGGTTTCATTGGCCTGGGCCGAAACAGAAAAAAAGGCCCTAAAAGTCTTATCCTTAATGGTCTAACAAATTCACATAGGTAAACTAATTATATTTAATTATAATTAACGCAACATTATTCAAAGAAAAAAATAAATGACAAAATTAGAGTATTATAATTACATACCGTAAAAGCTAGCCGAGGATTCGAGAAGTTCTTTTTTCTTTTTTGACTACCGGATAAATATTTAGGAGCCATAACTATTGAATTATTTCTGAAATAAAATCTAAATTCATAAATTCTACTACTTAGTAAAATCAACTATAGAAAAGCAATAAAATAAATCAATATATCATAAATTCATATCAATTCGTCAATTGTTTTTTACATTTTCAGTTTTAATTTTTTATATATCATAAATTCATATCGAATCTTCAATTTTTTAGTTTTTAATTTTTTTCCTTTTTCATCAATTTTTTTTTAGTTTTCAGTTTTTTATATACAAATATTTCATAAATTTAAATCAATTCATCCAAATCAAATAAGTAACATATAGAACCATTAATTCACTATATTTCATAGCAATTGACAAGAATTTCAAATTAATAATTAATAATTAATAATTAACCTTAGATTTTAAATCTAAAGAATGAAACAATGACAGAAAATTAAGAAATAAGAATTACAAAATTGGAAAGCTATGAATATGGAAATACGAAATACATGGAGGCTGGAGAGGGTCGGCGTCCGGCGGTGCGTCTGGCGGCGGCGGCGGCTTCTTCCGTTCTTCCGTCAGTAGTTCCGTTCGTGGTTGTCCAGCCTTTTTCCGTTCGGTTCTTCTTCCGTGGCAATGTGCGTAAGTCAAAGTCCAAGTAAAAGGATAGATTGGGGGCTTTGGGGCATTGGACTTTACACATTTGGGTGGGCTTCTTATACCCATATATATAATAAGAGTATTAAAAAAAACTTTTGGGCCCTTAAATTTATACTCCGTATTACGTAGTATTTATTATTATTTCTTATTGGAATAAGATCAGATTAAAACATAAAGAGCTTTAAATATAACTATATTCAAATAAGATCAGATCATACATTCATACTATATCAGATCAAAACTTATTCAATTCAGATCAGAACTATTCAGATTAGTTGAAAAGAACATGACCTTACACGAAAAATTAATCTCCCCATCACCCCCACATGTTTTACTATTTGGCAAGAATAATTTTTTTTGCCCAAAAACATTTTCTATTTTTTGTTAGGAACAGATTTTTTTAATTGGGTATATTGTTGAATTTTGTCTTGTTGAATATATATTACAATGTAATATCAGTTCATTTCTACATTATTGATATTTGAATAAAAATAAAGATACTTTGAGATATTTTTGAAATATTTTAGGCAATACATTTAATTTGTTTTTTATACACGATAGCTTCCAAATTTTCATTATAAAGCTTTTTTGTCTAAGCTTTGGGTGAAGGGCATGACACAAGGGAAGGAGTGAGTGGGAAGTGGAGTAAGTTTTTGGCTTTGTTCGTAAAATTAGAGCATAGGATACATTTTTTAAAAATTGAACTTTCATCAAAACAAAGTTTTTTTCTCTCTCTAAGAGAAATATATTTCTCTCTTCTGTGTTAACTATTCGGCCGAGGTTGATGGACCCTCGAGAATGTGGTTAGCTATAATATTTTATTTTTATTTTCTAGACCCAAAAACATAAACTATTTATAAAGTGAATCTTTTTATTCAAAACTGGGTCGCTGGAAAGATCTCGTGAAACGGTGACCTATATCATATAGTTTTATGTTTGGACTTACATATAAAAATTTATGAATGAAAATGATGAAATAGATGATGAAATAGATGTTACAGATCAAATAATAAATATAAAGATTTTATACTATAATAATATAATAATAAATAATTAAAAAAGATATGTAACATCACATTCCTACAACAAATATGAAACCCAAACCCCATTAGTACGGAGTATATTATACATATAGAATATACGGAAAAGTTTACCCTGAATTATTCGGAAAGGATTTACCCTTGAATATTAAAAAATGCATCAAATATCCCTAATTTTTTCAGAAATTGTACAGTTTACCCTTGAACATTAAAAAGTGTACCAAATGCCCCTGAACTCTTTGATAATTTTGGGATTTACCTCTAAACATTTAAATAAAGGCAATAATTTTGGAAAAGCGTACTTTGGAGATTTCACAAGGACAAGATGAATCATACTCGCATCTCTTGCGCGTGGGAGAACTGCACTCTCTATTTAGCATTTTAGGACCAACGGTGCAATGTTTTAAATTGTTTATGGGTATTTGGTGTATTTTTTAATGTATATGGGTAAATCGTGATATTTTCGAAGAGTTCAAGGGTAAATGATGCATTTTTCAATGTTCAGAGGCAAACTATAAAATTTTCTAAAGTGTTCGGGGGTAAGCACTGCATTTTTTTATACAACATACACACACATCTACTGGAGGATACGAGGGATTAAAGAAAAAGAACGGAGTTGCTGATCGAGGACAGAATGGAAGCTACGGAACCCAAGAGGGTTGTCGGTCGCTGCTTCGTTGGGTGGTTGAGAATTGAGATCCCTATCTCTCATTCGGAACGATAGTTTATAGATCTCCGTGCGCATGTTTGTATCACATGGCTCTAACCTTTCTATACTTATGACATAATTTGCCTCTATATGCGTGCAGGTCAAATCTTTTATGATTGATTTTAACATGCCAATTCGAATCACCCAAGACCCAGTGATTGCGGAAATCATGGGTTGTAAAGAGGTACTATATTACTATCTTAGCTTAAAAATAACGACTTTCAGGAAGTACAGCTGTTCTCAGAATGTTTGAATTTGGTCAAAGCCTTACAAGAGGGAAATGAAGCTTCTTGTCGTTCTTATTACGGTGTTCTTGTTGATGTTTGCTTGTCTCTCATGGCGTACTTTGATATTATTATTTTTATCTTTTATTCGTCGGGAGTGTAATAAAGAGACTCATTTCTTGGCAAGAAGAGCCAGAGATCAGTTTAGGGAGTGAGATTCCCCTCCTAGCTTTGTTTAAAATGATTGTTTACTTGGTTAAAAAAAATTAAATTATATTTAAAAAATTAACAAAAATAATATACTCGTTATTTGTGAATTTTGAAACAATTTATTTACTCAATTTGTGACTCTAACTGTCTCGGATTATCACTCAGTATAACCCTTTTATTTTTGTGAAGAACAATGCTACACTTACACCAAAAATTGTATCTTATTTGTACCCTGCAGTTATATACAAACATTTTAATGTTTTACACCAATACAAATGGTGGTACATTAACAAAAATTTACATAGATACAAAGTATTACTCCATATTAATAAAAATTAGTTTTACACTAACACAAAATATTAGTGCAAACATGAAAGGTAGGAAGTGAGGTATAAAAAGTTGGGTAGAAATACTTTCTGTTGTGAATGCTAGCGGAGTCAGCACGGAGCCCGTATTTATAATTTACTCTATAAATCGATCTTCCGTTTCCTGCAAGAGAGCATCGTTCAGACGTCACTCATCTCACTTTTCTCCATCTCAAATCAAGGCATCATTGTTCCGGTAAAGATTCCCCTTAAACGAATCTCATGTTTTCAATTGGGCGTGTATGGATTTCATTTTGTTTCGAATTTTCTGCTAACTGTTGTGATTGCCTGGAATAATTGGATCGCGATGTTTGTGATTTGATCTTTTTCGGTGTATTCAGGTGATTTTCCCCCCAATTTTTTGGGGCAAATTACAGCGATTGATGGGGAAAGGAGGGCAGGGCGCTGGGAAGAAAACAGGTTTAGATGATAGAATGGCGTCAGAGAATGGAGTATTTCCAGCATGGGCGAAGGATGCCAATGAGTGCTTGGAGAAATTTCAGGTGAACCAGGACAAGGGCTTGTCCAGTGAGGAAGCCTCCAAGAGGAGGCAAGTCCATGGTCCGAATGAACTGGAGAGGCACGAAGGCCCGTCGATTTTCAGATTGATTTTGGATCAGTTCAACGATACTTTGGTGAGGATTTTGCTGGCCGCTGCTGTGATTTCATTTGTATTGGCTTGGTATGATGGGGATGAAGGTGGCGAGATGGAGATTACAGCGTTCGTCGAGCCTATCGTGATCTTTTTGATCTTGATCGTTAATGCCATAGTTGGGGTTTGGCAAGAGAATAATGCTGAAAAAGCTCTGGAAGCTCTGAAGGAAATTCAATCTGATCATGCCACCGTATTCCGTGATGGAATCAAAACATCTAACTTGGCTGCCAAGGAGCTTGTTCCAGGCGATATTGTTGAGTTGAAAGTAGGAGACAAAGTACCAGCCGACATGAGGGTATTGCGATTAATCAGCTCAACCCTTCGTGTTGAACAGGGGTCTTTGACTGGAGAGAGTGAAGCTGTCAGTAAGACCACAAAGGCTGTTGCAGAAGATGCTGATATTCAGGGGAAGAAATCCATGGTCTTTGCTGGCACAACAGTTGTGAATGGTAATTGCATTTGTTTGGTTACTCTTACTGGGATGAGGACCGAAATAGGAAAGGTTCACTTGCAGATCCATGAAGCATCACAATGTGAGGATGATACACCATTAAAGAAAAAGCTGAATGAGTTTGGAGAGGTTTTAACGGCCATCATTGGAGCAATCTGTGCTCTCGTATGGCTTATTAATGTGAAATACTTCCTTTCTTGGGAGTTTGTTGATGGATGGCCTAGGAATTTCAAGTTTTCATTTGAGAAGTGCACTTACTACTTTGAAATTGCAGTGGCATTGGCTGTTGCTGCCATTCCTGAAGGTTTACCAGCTGTCATTACAACTTGTTTGGCACTTGGCACACGTAAGATGGCTGCTAAAAATGCCCTTGTTCGCAAGTTGCCCAGTGTTGAAACACTAGGTTGTACAACAGTTATTTGCTCTGATAAAACGGGGACTTTGACTACCAATCAGATGGCTGTAGCTAAACTCGTTGCCATGGGTTCAAGGTCAAGTGCTCTGCGATCATTCAATGTGGAGGGGACTACGTATAACCCTTTTGATGGGAAAATACAAGATTGGCCTTCTTGTGAAATGGATTCCAACCTTCAGATGATCGCAAAGATTGCTGCTCTGTGCAATGATTCAGGTGTTGAAAAATCAGGGCTGCACTATGTTGCTACTGGATTGCCAACTGAGGCAGCATTAAAGGTAAACTGTGGGCTCGTTCTTTTTAATCCAGAATCAAAATAGGATTATATGCTTTATTTTATAAGGATTGGCATGTACTTCCCAGTTCCCATTATATTCTTAGTCTAGATTGACATATATGATATATCCATTGTGGTATGAACCTTATTTAGCTATGATTTATTAAAACTTTTATAACACTAAGTTCACATTCATCATTTTCTTAAAAAGTTAAAAACAAACAAGTTTTGTTCCAAAATCTCGCCCTACCTATGGCGTGATGTTGGACCCTTATATCCTTCAAAGGATATTTTTTCGTTATCGTGGGCTTCTTTATTTTATTCAGGTTCTGGTTGAGAAGATGGGGCTACCTGTTGGACTGGATTCTAGTTCTTCTACAAGTCATGGTGATGCCTCATGTAAGTCAAAGGTGTTTTTTGGTTTAGCATTTTTTGGGGTGGTTTATATTTGATATTTCATTTTGGCACTAACTGAATGTCTCAAAGGTTGCTCGTCTGCATGGAACAATATTGAACGACGCATTGGTACTCTTGAATTTGACCGTGATAGGAAGTCCATGTCTGTTATTGTGAGCTCCAGCTCTGGGAAAAAGTCATTGTTCGTGAAGGTGTGTGCTGTATTGGAATCAGATTTTTTGAATTAGGGCCGCTATACCACATGATGCTTAAAACTAAGTGTGAAATCAATGAATAGTAAAGTGTTGTAAAATAAAAAAAATTATAGTTATAATTTGTTTAGAAAAGAGTAGAGTCGAGAGCCACT